>LPNX010297191.1:0-29010 GCA_001517045.1 Pseudotsuga menziesii | reverse complement strand
TATATATATATATCTCCAATCTCAATAGATAAGTGAAAGTGAAATCATTTATTAAATTTATAAAGTGAGATCGTTAAAATATATATCTTCTTTCTTCTTATGAGAGCATCTTTGTTTCTTAAATTATATATTCATACGACGACATCTTTGTTTCTTTTTATTTTGTAAAACTCTTATATAAAAGTTGGAGGGATTTTAGTAATTGATTGGTTGTTTGTAATAAAAGTTGTAATTTAAATCCATATAGTCAAATTATATGAAATTAATTTTTCATGTATTTCAATTATTTTTAACTTTGAATATCTCAAGTCTTATTTACACATATCGAGGCAAAGGAAGACGATTTTCATTTATATGTCTATGTTCTATGTTTTAACTTTCTAAAAATAATGGTTGATATTACTTTTGACGACTTTCATTTCATGTCTATGTTCTATGTTTCAACTTTCCAAAAGTAATGGTTGATATTACTTTTGCATTAACTAACTCTAAAGTAATTTCACTGTGATTATAATGCGGGGCTACATTGGAATGTGTTAACACTCTGTTTTTAACAGTTGATTCGAGAGCCTGATGGGAGTTTGATGAGGGTCCCATTCCCGCGAACTTCATGGGAACTCCCCTTCAGGTTATCAGAAGTGCAAGGCAAAGGAGAAAACGGAAGGTGTGCTGAAGGCATTGAGCGAGACTTGAAATCAAAGGCTGAGATTGATCGGAGGTGGATTAATGGCTCCAAACCATTTTGCGCAAGCGGACATGCTCAACCAAAGCCGCGTTTCCAGATTGCGAAATGGGCTAAAGGTCAGAAACATTCTACGGTCGAGATGGGATCTGAGTCAGATCTACGGCCTCAATCAATTTCGCAAGCCATACTTGCGCGGGTAAAGCCGCGATTTCAAATCGTGAAAGAGGGGTAGTGGTCGCGAAGATCAATGGTCGTGATAAGAAAGGAGAGAAATCTACGGCCATGGTTTATTTCGCAGAACGGACTAGCATTGATGAATGCCAAGGCTTCTCATTGCAAAAGATAATGGGGCCCACTCAGATCTACGACTGCATGAAGGCTCGGTCGTGATCGACGGTTGAGAACATGTCATGATCCAAAACTGCCCGCGGTGTTCAAAGGAGAAAAGTTGGTGGCAGATGGAATGGAACGTGGACGATGGACATGAAAGATTCCTCAGATCGGATGGCTGGGAAGGCTCCCAGGGTACAGGTTTCACATCCAGTGCGGAGATGACAGCGGAGGAGACATTCACGCATGTAATCTGCGTCCTTGTGGATTGGTCGATTTCTTCGATGCCATTTGTAGCACGCATAACGGTGGAATCATCCATTTGGAAGAGTCGTGTCACGTAAATATAGGTGGATTTTGCGTGAGTTGGCCTACAGAAATGAGGAAAGTAATCGGCGAATCCGCCACTCACACGAGGCAAATCCAGCACGACGCAGGAGACCATTCCATTTCCTACTTCAAAAGAGCAAGGAAACGTGGGAGCGTCCACTTCATGAACTTTGCAACATGGATCTATTGTACCAGATGGCGTCCACAAATGCATCCCACAGCGGACGGTAAGGCGCCATGACCGATGAAACTAAGTGACTAGATCCCCAGCAAGTAAAGGATCACTCTGCTCGCGCCCTCACACATGTTGATACCAAATACACTCGATGACAGAGTGTGTAGGAATGATGACCAGTCATTGCTAGGGTCCATCTCGAAGCCTTATATATACTACTTTCGGAGCAATGGGAGTGAACTAACATATCTCCAGAACCTGAGTTTACTTCTCCATGAATCTGCAAAGGCCCAAAGAGTTTGACGATAAAGATCTAGTTTGAGAAGCTTGTCCGTCTGGGGGTGTTGACGGTTGGTGGGAATCTTCCACACTCGCCAATCATCTTGGTATTGCATGCCAAGCACGACACTAGCCATCGAGGTCCAGACATGATACCCGTGCCCCCAACAACGCGGGTCCTGGACACTTACTCCCCGTAAGTGTTTTTCCAGGAACCCCTGATAGCATCGCGCCCACCAAAGCCTTAGCAGAAGGGGACAGTCATTGACTGTTCCCTGTATCAACATTTTTTTGGATGGGAACGTCAGGGGTTTAAAGCCCTAACATCCCTGTTTGCGAATTCCACTTTCCGAGGGTGATGGGGCTGGTGTAGATATACTACACCCTATTGCCTGTGGGAGAGCTCACCTCAATGGAGGTGAGAAGTACAAGAATGAAAAGCCACCCCACAGGTCCGTCTCAACCAAAATCAATGCTGCACTTCTTCCATAGCCCGTGGCTAACAGTCTTACCCTGAGAGGAGGGAGGTGGTGGATGTGATTGAACCGGGGAAAGATGCAAGCAGCCTTGCCAGTGTGTGCCCATGTCAAAAGCTGCATTTAAACACGATGGGAGCACACGCTTCGGGCATGGAAGGAGGTATCATACTCGCAATCCGCTGTAGCAGCCAAGCACGTCGAATTGTTACTCGGGCCGAATGCGACCGCCAACGCCATGATGTCTATTGTTTATATTTGTAAAACATGGCAATAGTTCCACTCACTGTACTATTAATGCATGATAGTGACTTGTAACAATTTTCAAATAGGTAGTCTCAACATTAGAATAGTATAAATACACTCCGAATAGAGGGAGGAGAAGAGTTGGTTGGATTGGGAAACATTCTAGGGCTGAGGCTGTCCATTGTAAATAAGATTTGATGCCTATATTATGAATAAAATTGCAGAGGAGGAGTTGTTTCTCATGGTAGAGATTCCTGTGTCGTTGATTTTCCCAATATGTATCTTCTTTTACGTGCAATGTGTTTCTTGTTTTCACTCTAGTATGTTGATTGCTTTCATGTATGCAACTTAGTGTATAGCAGTTAGGAATTCATACTTGTTATGCTCCGGCTGTTGTTCTAGACATTTATCAATTGTTCTTCTAAAGTTGCATGGAATTCATCTCGCTAGTGCTCCACACAATGGGTTGATCTCTCTCTTGTCCTCCAACCGCCCGCTAAATATCTTTTGATTGGGAGATCAGAGACTACCTTGCCTCTGTTTGCAACCCCACGCCATTCCTTTCCTTATGCAAGTGTTCCCTATGTAGGTTTTCGACTCCATTGCCAATGGTCCCTTACCTCGATAATCCCACCTTACATCTCACCTTGATACACTTTGTCCCATTCAGGATCCTGGCCCCCTCATTATCCTTGACTAAAAATCTTACGCGGAGTAGACTTCGAAGACAAAACGAGAGAGCCCTCTCTAACTGCGCAGGGCCAGAGGTGCAGTCTAAAGTGGTTCTGCTGTTACCTGGGAGCGGGCTTCCCCTCAACCTTGGGGCTCAATTTCGGTGCTAACAAACTAGCGTCGTTACCGGGGACGAGATTGAATATCATCCCTTGGAAGAACGACAAAGATTTTAGATCTAGTTGTTAATGGTGAACAATTGACCAGACATTAAGAAGGTTGAGCACTTTTCACCTGGAGACTCCACTCTTGAAGGATTCAAACTTCAACGACTCCGCTGGTGGTGTGACCTAGAAATCAAATAGTCAAGGAAAGCTAGCAGACTCTGTCTAGAAAATGAACCCCTTATAAAGCTTAGAAATGCATGGCGGAAGGTCAAGATGCTCGAGTCTGCGTTTCTTCCAGGATGCCTTATCCTATCTTGTAATTTTGCTCTTATATTTTACTAGATTTATCAAAACATCCTTCTATGGTTCAACTCATTCTGAACAAAGCTATAAATATATTCATGTTTATCCTTCTTTACGAACCGAAAGTGTTGCGTTGTCTTGTACATCTGATTATCACTTAGATTTTTATCCAAGGGCTCACGATGTCAAAGGACACCCCTGTAAAATTCATGGAACCTCGGACGATAGCTTAGCTATTGTGCCTAACCTTGTGTCTCCTATTTCTCCAAGCCGATACAAACCACTACAGCTGCCTCCCATCCTCCATGATTTTCCCACGAAATATTGCAAGTACCTCCCCAAGTTCGACAGAGAATCCCAAGACTTGACTGCTGAGAAACATTTACAAGCCTTTGAGCATTTCTCTAACCTTTTTGAGACAGATCATGATGATGTATGCATGCGGGCTTTCGCCCTGTCCTTGCGAGGAGATTCCAAAGTATGGTTTAAACACTTGCAGCCTAAGTCCATCAACACTTGGGAAGAGTTTTCTTGCACCTTCTTAAAGTATTGGGGTAGGAGAAGGCCATTGGAGCAAATACTTTCAGAGTTTTATTCCCTGAGGAGGAATGAGGATGAGACCATATCTAGTTTTAACAGAAGATTCACAAGCTTTTATTATAACATGCCTAAGGAATTCCAACCTCTTGAGAACGCTACTAAGATCTATTATGCAGCCGCCTTTCCTCCTGACCTGTCCTCACTTCTTTTGGAGAGAAAATCAACCACCCTGCAACATATGTTCATTGATTGTTTGGAGGTTGAGGAAAACCTTAAGATGTCCAAGAAATTGTCATATCAGGACAGTTGTGGTGAAATAAAAGACACATACAAATTGGTTGGGCCCTATAAGCATAATGGGAAAGTCTCTGGCACGTCAAAGTTCTCTCCTGGTATGCAAAAAGATCACTGACCTGATGCAGGAGCAGGTAGTCCTACAGGATTGTTCTATGAAAATGGTGACCTGCACCGCCCCTGGTCCGCAAAGGAAGATTTTAAGAAGGAGTTTGGTACGCCTGTGTACAATGAATATGAGGAAGAGTACCTATAGAATATACATGATGAGCCAGCTGTTGAAATAAAGCCTGCTGATGAAAAGAATCAAGATGCAATGCAAAGTCAGAAGGTTGAAGCGGGAAAGGACGATAAGGGCACTGGAGGTGATAGCCTACCCTTGTGTTATGCCTCTTTTGAATTAATACGACACATTATTAAGGCCTCCAGGTAAAAATAGAAAGAAACGAAGATGGTGCAGACCAGAAGCCTGTATAGGAAAGAAGATTATAAGAAGAACCAGCTAGGCGATTCCTCTCATGCTACTAATACATTGGGAATCTGTATTGAAGGAACAAGCTATGAAGACGGATGCAACAGCCTCCCAATAAACACATTTTCTGATATTCGACCTTCAGTAGCGCCACCTCACACAGGAGGAATGTGCCTACTCGGTTCCACTGGAGAAGTAGGGGACCTCCCTCTTGAAGCACATCAAGCTCTTGTTACAGAAATTTCGAGCGGAAAGCGGGATGTTCCATTGAAGAAAGGTTTTGTGGGTCCTTTTCTGCAATCTTTCAAGTGTCATCCTGACGAATCTCTAGAAGAAGGAAGCTTCAGATGGATTTCCCATGGGCAGGTGATAGAATGTACTGGAGGTTGCCGTGATTTCTATGACCCTGTGGCCGAATACATGGAGGGTCTGGGCAAAGGCAGTGATTGGTTGCATCCCTGCTTTGAAGATCAGTTTGTTTATCATTTTCTTCTCCCATTATCTATTTCATTTTTGTGCATCAAGCACAATGAAAGAACAAAACTATTAGGCAAATTGCTTAATTGGCTTCATTGGAAGTCTGATTTCACTTAATCATAGTTGTGCACAAAGTTAGGTAGAGTAGGTAGGAAAAAATAAGCTCGAAAGTTATCGAGCATTTCCTTCATTCCTGTTTTAGTTTGTTTTCATTTTTAGTTACCAGCACAGGTTTACAGTCACCAGCATGATTTGCAAGAGTGGCACGAATTCGCTGAAGCAGTAACTCATAGCAGAATGGAGATGTCAAAGAAAGATTGAAGGCAACCCAATGGTTTTGGCACTTGGTCTACGAGGGTTCTTTACTGCCTCACTGGGAGGATAGCATCCCTCGTGAAGCCAGTTGTTAACACTCCATTTTTAACAGTTGATTCAAGATCCTGATAGGAGTTCGATGAGGGTCCCATTCCCGCGAACTCCATGGGAACTCCCCTTCAGGTTATCAGAAGTGCAAGGCAAAGGAGAAAATGGAAGGTGTGTTGAAGGCATTGAGCGAGACTCGAAATATAAGGCTGAAATTGATCGGAGGTGGATCAATGGCTCCAAACCATTTCGTGCGAGCGGACATGCTCGACCAAAGTCACGTTTCCAGATTGCGAAATGGGTTAAAGGTCGGAAACATTCTACGATCGAGATGCGATCTGAGTAAGATCTACGACCTCAATCAATTTTGCAAGCCATACTTCTGCGGGTAAAGCCGCGACTTCAAATCGTTAAAGAGGGGTAGTGGTTGCGAAGATCAATGACCACGATAAGAAAGGAGAGAAATCTACGGCCATGGTTTATTTCACAGAACGGACTAGCACAGATGAATGCCAAGGATTCTCATTGCGAAAGATAATGGGGCCCACTAAGATTTACGGCTACATGAAGGGTTGGTCGCGACGACAATTGAGAACATGTTACGATCTAGAACTGCCCGCGGTGTTCAAAGGAGAAAAGTTGGCGATAGATGGAACGGAACGTGGACGGTGGACGTGAAAGATTCCTCGGATCGGATGGCTAGGAAAGCTCCCAGGGTACAGGTTTCACATCCAGTGCGGAGATGACAGCAGAGGAGACGTTCACACATGTAATCTGCATCCTTGCGGATTAGCTGATTTCTTCGACGCCATTTGTAGCACGCATAACTGCGGAATCATCCCTTTGGCAGAGTCATGTCATGTAAAGATAGGTGGCTTTTCTGTGAGTTGGCCCACAGAAATGAGGAAAGTAATCGGCAAATCCGCCACTCACATGAGGAAAATCCAGCACAACGCAGGAGACCATTTTGTTTCCTACTTCAAAAGAGCAAGGAAACATGAGAGCGTCCACTTCATGAAATTTGCAGCATGGATCTATTGTACCAGATGGTGTCCACAAATGCTTCCCATAGCGGACAGTAAGGCGCCACGACCGATGAAACTAAGTGACTAGATCCCCAGCAAGTAAAGGATCACTCTGCTCACACCCTCACTCATGTTGATACCAAATACACGTGATGAAAGAGTGTGCAAGAATGATGACCAGTCATTTCTAGGGTCAGTCTCGAAGCCTTATATATACTACTTTTGAAGCAATGGGAGTGAACTAACATATCTCCAGAACCTGAGTTTTACTTCTCCACAAATTTGCAAAGGCCCAAAGAATTTGACGATGAAGATTTGGTTTGAGAATCTTGTTCATCTGGGGGTGTTGTCGGTTGGTGGGAGGATTCCACATTCGCCCATCACCTTGGTATTGCATGCCAAGAACAACACCAGCCATCAAGGTTCATACGTGATACTCGCGCCCCCAACAACGCGGGGCCTGGACACTTACTCCCCGTAAGTGTTTTTCCAGAAACCCCTGATAGCTTCGTGCCCACCAAAGCCTCCGCAAAAGGGGACAGTCATTGACTGTTCCCTGTATAAGCATTTGTTCGGATGGGAACGTCAGGGGTTTAAAGCCCTAATAGCCCTGTTTGTGAAGTCCACTTTTTGAGGGTGATGGGGCTGGTGTAGATATGCTACACCCTATTTCCTATGGGAGATGATCCAGATTTATGCAGGAACGCAATAGAATACACAAATAACCATAGAAACAAATATGCAGCGGAAATAACACTTCATTTCATTAATCAATAACTAAAACTTGTTTACATACAGAATGGAAATAAACTAGCTAGAGTGCTGGTAGCTTATCTCTGAGAAGAGATGTGGTGGCTACATGCCTCTGAAATCTGTGTTATAATGAGGCTCGAAGGCCTATATATTACTGAGAAACAATGGAAACCCTACACATCCAAAAACCTAACCCTAGGAGGTGAAACACCTTAATGTGGGCCCCGTTGGGTAACTTGGTACATCAATTTCCCGGGGTCGTAACTTTAGCATACTACCTCCGTTTGACGCGCATGATACATCGTTAGAAAGATCTATTTAAGGACTACATATTAAACAACAAATATTGAGTCCAAAACAAACTCATATTTGCCCGACCATTCGATGCCAAAAAAACATCGTTTAGGGCCTCAAAACGGCTCCAGAAGTTTAGGACCCGAAAACTGCCAAAAATAGTAAATTGTGCTACAATTAAGGAAACTAGAAAACTGAAAGAAACAGTGGTGGGGGTCCAAGAGGAATAGGTGGGTGGCCACCAATATCCTCCTGGATCAGGAGAGCTCACCTCACTAGAGGTGAGAAGTACAAGAATGACAAGCCACCCCACAGGTACGTCTCAACTAGAAGTAATGCGACACTTCTTCCATAGCCCACGGCTAACAGTCTTACCCAGAGAGGAAGGAGGTGGCGGATGTGATTGAACCAGGAAAAGATGCAAGCGACCTTGCCAGTGTGTGCCCATGCGGAAAGCTGCATTTGAACACGATGGGAGCACACGCTTCGGGCATGGAAGGAGGCATCATACTCGCAATCCGTTGTAGCATCCAAGCACGTCGAACTGTTACTTGGGCCAAATGCGACCGCCAGCGCCATGATGTCTATTGTTTATATTTGTAAAACATGGTGATAGTTCCACTCACTATACTGTTAATGCATGATAGTGACTTGTAACAATTTTCAAATAGGTAGTCTCAGCGTTAGAATAGTATAAATACACTCCCGATAGAGGGAGGAGAAGAGTTGGTTGGATTGGGAAACATTCTAGGGATGAGGCTCTCCATTGTAAATAAGATTTGATGCCTGTGTTATGAATAAAATTGCAGAGGAGAAGTTGTTTCTCATGGCAGATATTTCAGTGTCGTTGCTTTTCCCAATATGTATCTTCTTTTACGTGCAATGTGTTTCTTATTTTCACTCCAGTCTGTTGATTGCTTTCATGTCTGCAAGTTAGTGTATAGCAGTTAGGAATTCATACTTGTTATGCTCCGGTTGTTGTTCCAAACATTTATCAATTGGTCTTCTAAAGTTGCGTGGAATTCATCTCGCTGGTGCTCCACGCGACGGGTTGTTCTCTCTCTCGTCTTGCAACCGCCCGCTAAATATCTCCTGATTGGGAGATCAGCGGCTACCTTGCCTCTGTTTGCAACCCCACGCCATTCCTTTCCTTATGCAAGTGTTCCCTACGTAGGTTTTCGACTCCATTTCCAATGGTCCCTTACCCCGATAATCCCACCTTACATCTCACCTTGATACACTTTGTCCCATTCAGGATCCTGGCCCCCTGATTATCCTTGACTGAGAATCTTACGCGGAGTAGACTCTGAAGACAAAACGAGAGATCCCTCTCCGACTGCACAGGGCCGGAGGCGCAGTCTAAAGTGGTTCTGCTGTTACCCGGGAGCGGGCCTCCCCTCAACCTTGGGGCTCAATTCCGGTGCTAACATAATGGTCATTATTTTGGTTGTCTTCTTGTAGAGTTGTCTAAAGAATTCTGATAGATTCCTTTATTTGTATTGGGAAGTTCGTGACTGATAGATTTTTTTTATTCATATTGTCAAGTTCATCAATTTTATTTGTGACCTAAATTTGTTGGGTTTGGTACTTATTTTACGTTTGTTTTTTGTAACGGTCATACACAAGTAAAATATTTTTTGGTGATTTGTTTTGATGTGTAATCGCTATCACCATCTAAAAATGGATCTAGTTGTGTATGATAAATATATGATTTAATTGGAACGTGGTACTTCATTTATATCATGACTGTATATAATATGTATAGGGCATGTTTGACATGAGATGTATAGATTATGTTATTTGATATCTACTCTTTTGCATTCAATGAGGGTGCTAAAACAATTTTACCACATTTTGCATGCTTTCAAAAATCCTAAGGACACGGATATAAGCACCTCCTTAGTTTATCTGAGAAAAAATAGTCTTTAAAAGAGTAGTTCTAATGATATGCGTGATGATGTATTAATGTGCTTTCTATTCTTGTTAGTGTATGTTCTTATTTATAATAACCATTGCAAGTTTATAACTAACTCTAAAAAATTAAACCAAAGGACATAATTCTTATTTTAATTGTAAATAAAAGAAATGAAAAAGTTGCATTTGTATATATAAACAGATAAGCATGCTATTTTTTCATAAAGGATTGCTTAAAAATGAGATATTTAGAAAATAAGCTAATTGAGAATTCATACACTATATTAAAGTTGTGGGTCTCGATAATACTCCACGTTGTAATAATGGTTTGTGGATTCCATAATCAGTCCATAGTGTAAAGCGTTCAATTCTATCAGTTTGTCGGTATGTCAAGATTTGGGTCCCTGCATGTCCATCGGAATATTAAGGGATGAGATAAAAAGTGGAGTCCCCACTATCCCTAAATATAATTAGTGTAGTTGTGTTTCACCAACACCTCTAGTTGTGAGTGACCCAATACTTCTTGTGAAATGTATAAATAAATCCCTCCTCTTCTCATTCATGAATTTGTTCCTTTGAGGGTCTAGGAGTCGTGAGAGTCGAGCTCTAGTATATGCTCTTCTATTGCATTACCTTAGTAATCTGCAGAATAAAAAACTGAGTCTTCCTAACAAAAGATTCACCAAGATGTTACAAGATTTTATAATTTGATGAAAGTTCACCAAGTTTTTACAATGTTTTATAATTCAGTGAAATATTCACCAAGATTTTACAATATCTTATAATTTAGTGAAAGATTCGCTATGATTTTTCCATATTCTATAATAGAATGAAAGATTAGCCAAAAACTTATATATACATATTTATTATTGATAAAATAACTTTCAAAATTTTCCTATATATTAAGGAGATTCACCCATTTATTATACATATAAAGTTTGGGGGTGTTCTTAAAATTATCCATGAATTACCTTACTTTTTATTACTATGAGCATATAATCAATTATAGCATGCAAGTCGTTCCATGCTTCAAGCTTGGTTGGTTCCATGAGCTAATCCCTTTTGACATGGAATTAATTATCTTTAGCTTCAATTCCAACTAAAAGATGAGAATACAGTAGACCTACAACTTATAAGATAGTCGTTAACATTAATAATGATTTATGAAGTCTAAGAATGCATGGAAGACAGGGCATGAAATAAGCTAGACAAATGCTCAAAACATGATATCAAGTGGCACTATGCTAGTTACAAAGGACGCCACAGATGATGTATAAGCACACCCTTCTAATTATCCCATCTTGTCTTCAAATGTCGAGGGTTCATCCTATGCACCACACCCTAGGGTAACACAATTACATCAATAATAGAATCAAGATAAACTTATCAACTAGAACTAATCAAGATAAGCATAGATTGTATTGAGCACAAACACATAACTGGCGAGAAAAAATAGAACCTAAACTAAATAAGAACTTGGCAAAACCATGCATCACAATGTATGCTACATGTAATGTTTCTCCATGTGCAAATACTTTTGCCCAAAACCTCTTCATAGGAATATAGTTCTTATCAAAAGGAAAACTAGGACTTAAATAAATACTATCCAACCTTCCCGGATGTGGGTGTTAACCATGGACACGTGGATAGGGCGGAGGATGACGAGGCCACTCCCAACCATGCATGACCTCACCCTTCCGCCGTCAATGTGCGCATTCATATCAAAGGGGGATGTGGACGTGCTTGGGCAGGCCTAAAGGACTAGACTATCCTTTCAAAGCTCTATCGCCTTTAATTTCCCACCTGGCTGTCATAAAACTCACCAACGCCACTTAGCATGGACGACGTTGGAGGCTGGGTTGTTTCACTTGCACCCTGCTTCGCGCTCTGCTATCAGTTTTCTTGGCTTCGCACCATCAACCCAGTGCTCAGATCTGGCTCATCTCCTACCTACTCTGCTTTCAGTCTCTCTTCACCTTACTCCGCTCACAATTGTGCTCAAGCTATGCCCCGAAGACAAAGAGGTACCCCCCGCAGGGGGCGTGGTCGTATTGCTCAGGATCATCGCCACTTACCTCTCACGGCCCAAGCCAGTGGCTACGAATTTGATTTGGAGATCCCGGAGGAAGTTAGGCGAATTGTTAATGATTGGGAAGATGAATTATCCGAATCCCACAATGCAGCTGGTAGAACAACGGAGCGTAGACATAATTACTAGGTTTTTAAGAACCTACTCACTCGGATGGTCCTCAGGTTCAACCCTCTGGTTCCTCCATCCCCAGAGCCTCCAGCTCCACCCCCTCAGGTTTCCCAGACTGTTTCGCCATCGGTTCCGCCACCGCCCTCTGTCGCCCCAGCCTCCACCCCTGTTCCTTCACCCAGCTCCATCCCCCCTCCGCATTGCCAACCTTCCACCCTCCCTTCTGGCATTTTTTCGTCCAACCTAGTCATTACCAAAAAGTTGGCTACACTCCCCACCAATTCGCCCCCTGCAGGTTCAATGGAAGAGGAAAGCAACTCCAGTGATGAAGAAATGGCGACATCTAGCGAAACTTCGGAGGCGACGTCCAGTGGAACAACAAAGGCCAATTCAAGCGAGCTTGTTCAGTTAAGTGCGCATGCTCAGCCAGCCTCACCATGTTACAACTGTCCTATCGAGGAGGAACCATTCTTCAAGCCGTCAACCGATTTCGCCATGGCCATGCGTCGGTCTGCATGCAAGCCCCAAGGTTTTTTCACCTCAGCTACGTATTGTTTAGCATGGTACTCTCAATTTTTTCTTGTTTATCTCGATGTTAACGTGTTAGCACTGTATCTGGTTCCTCCAAAAACTAAGGAGGTTTTTGTGTATGTTTTTTTGGACAACCTGTTTTCCCTCCTGGAGAGAGGGTTTTGTGGACCTGTTTTCCATCCTAGAAGAAGGACTCAAACTTATATTG
Source organism: Pseudotsuga menziesii (assembly GCA_001517045.1). Classification (NCBI taxonomy): domain Eukaryota; kingdom Viridiplantae; phylum Streptophyta; class Pinopsida; order Pinales; family Pinaceae; genus Pseudotsuga; species Pseudotsuga menziesii. The sequence goes on along the minus strand of LPNX010297191.1, from coordinate 16,276 downwards.
GAACTCTATACCTGCTCATCTTGAGCAGGTCTGTCTGTAATCTCATATGTTCCGCCATTTTATTTTTTTAATAGATTAGAACTTTAAAAAAAAGAAGTACTATCCAACCTTGATATCAATGCAGGAAATAAGATAGTGCCACACTTGATGATCTTCCAAACTTATTTTAATTTAATATTAAAAAGCACCTAGGTTTCCCATTTAAACATAGATATATGATGATCATTTTCTTACTAAACATTTATTTGTAGCTTTATGGTTTAATATAGGAATATGGTTAATTGGGCTTGATCTTTCGACATGTTTTGCAATTATTAAATCGTGCACATGAGGGTGGTAAGAAAACCATAATAAAAGTTTATGCAATTTAAATATAAAATATAATATTATTCATACAAATTCAAATTTTCAACCATTGACTCGATACTCTAATATCGCTGTCATTTTAATGACCAAAAACCAAAGCATCGTTGCATGAGTTTGATATCCCATTAAAATTACAAGAGGGATATCAAACTACATGACATTGAAACGGAATATTCTAAACTTTCAAAATCAGTGTACTTCATAAAAACTTGCTACTCTATAATTTCTCTTCTATTTAAAATTGCAACGAGACAATATTAAAAAAAAACTTACTACTATGCAACTTTTTTTTCATTTAAAATTGCAATGAAATGATATTCCTCTTTCTTCTCTTAAGGCTTGATAAACCAAGTGGATATCAATAAACATTAAACATCATCATTATTAGAGAAAAAAAATATTAAATAATTGAATAATTTTTTTCTCTAAATGTAAAAAAATACCTAAAGCATACTCCATTAAATAAGGGGCATCCTAACGTCCCATTTAATAAAAAAAATAGTATTTTTCCTGGAAAGAACCAAGCACAATCTCTTTTATTGGTTCCGCTACTTAACAAGTTCTAAAAAGAGGTTGGGTTGGACTTAGCAGATGTGTCTTCTGCAATATAGGTGAAGATTATGTACAACACATCTTCATCAATTGCTCCTTTACAAAACTTTGTTTGTCAGGCTATGTGACGTTTACCTCTGTGAGCCTCCTTCCTTTGATTGCTCTCTCAGAACCCTTCTGGATCGATGGTATACAAAGCACACATTACATTCAGGATGCAGTTACCTCCCACTCTTTGTTTTCTGGTGTATCTGGAAAATGCACAATCTATGTACCTTTGAGAAAAAGAGGGTATATGTACTCCGTTTGATTCACCAGGTGGATTACCTTATGCATTATTATCATGTTCATGAAATGAAGATGAAGATTAGGAACATTGGACCTAGCCCGTTGTTGGTTTATCCGTATGGATTTTCGATGGGGTTGCTGCTGATAGTAAGGGTGGTGTTGGTTTTTTCCTTGCTCTGAACAACTCCCATTCACTAAACTTCTTGATGGGATATGGACTTAGTACAAATACAAGAGCTGAGCTCTTGGCTCAGTGGGCTCTATTATTTGTGGCAAAAGATATGGGGGTTCCATCTTTACAATTTTTTGGCGATTTAGCTGTCATCATCAACTAGGAAAACAACTTGGCTTCCCTGGATTCACTTTGTCTGGGATGTAACATCCCCAACCCTCCGACCAGCGAAGAGGATGCTACCATGGCATTAACCATCTGGGCTACCAGCCCCATGAACATGTGAATTCATAAAAATGCTGAAACAGAATGCATTGAAGTAGAACATACACAGATGCAATTATTTATCATACACAACAGAAGCAAACATACGTTCCTACAAGCATTCTACATGTTCATCACATTCATTAACAAAAAATATGATTGTGGAAGTAAAATAGACAAGGTTACTTATCTTATGAAGAACTTGTCTGCAACCAGCTAGGTCGCTGCAACGTTCCACCCAACCATAGGCCAGCGTGCTCCTTAATCTCTCAGCAACGCTGCCACCCCCGAGCTGGGCATGATTCTCCAAGGAATAAGGAACAAGCAGGCTTACACATAGCCAGGGATACACACAAAACACAGCCAAGCCAACACAGTTGGGTTTATCAGACCATCAACAAGAAAGCCAAGCCAACATGGTTAGGTTTATCAGGCCATCAAGGAGTTAGGAAAGGCTAAATGCTAAGTTGGTGAGCTCATTACAAAGCTAGGAACACCTACACCAGAACTAGCTTGACTTCTAAGACACCCACACACACCCAACACAAGGAATCAGTCCCTTATCTGCTACACAGTCCCCCAGGCCCTGCATTCCCTTCCAGTGCTATTCAGGGGTTGTGGAGAAGAAAGCCAGCCCTCTAGCTCTATCTGTGTGGTTTCCAAACACACCAGGTTTATCAAGCAACCAAGCCCCCATCCCTGCTCCCAACACAGTCCAAAGACCAACCATTGCACGCAGGCAATAAATCAGCAATTTCAGCTTAACAGGGAAAAACGACTCCAGACAGTCTACAGCAGCCCCAAAGCGTAACAACATACACAACCAACAAACGTGGGGAACAACAGCCCATCCAGGGCAATGAAGCCACGGGAAGACTTACACAGACCCCGCTGGGGAGAAAATACAATCTCCTAGCTCGTGCGTGAGAGAAACTTGCACCAGACCCCAAATGTACAGAGGGAAAAACATATGCACGAGCCACAAATCAGTAAGGAAAACTTACACACAGTCCCTGAGCATAAAATGGCTCTCCACAAGAAAAATCGTGGGTGACAGTGACCGAACAGCTCCCAGCTTGCTGCGTGAGTAACAACAATGCAAAACACAGAGCGTGAGAGAATATTTACACCCAATCCCAATTACAGACCGAAACACACCAAGTTCCTCTATGATGCAAAATGTGAATGATAGCGGAGACGGCTCCTCTCTCCTGGCTGCGCGAGACCCAAACCAGAAAGGTACCCGTGCATGAGAATAATGAACAGACAATGGTCCCTGCGTGAGGATGTGCAGTAGTCGGAAGTGCGTGAGTTTTTCAGCAGCTCGGTCTATTCTTTTGTGGATCCTTAGGCTTTTCTCCTGTCACTCCAACTGGCTTACTCGCAGCTTGGGATGGCTGCTTCTGCTGATTCCTAAAGTTAGAAGGTTTGAAACCTTTCTTTCTTTGGTCAAACTTCTCATTCTTCTTGTCCTTCCATGTCTTATGGTAATCAGGTTTACCTTTGCTTTGCTCATAGCAATACTTAGCCTTCCTTATTGCTTCTTCAAGAGTTCTAGGTTCATACAACTCAATTCTATCTTTGTAAGACTGAGGTAATCCACTCAGAAAACGCTGGATCTTCACTTTTTCATCTCTGATGTACCGGACATACCTCAACACCTCCAAAAACTTATTTGCATACTCTTCCATGGCCTGCTGTCCCAATCTCATCTCATGGAACTCCTTAATCTTGTCATCATAATACCTATCAGAGAGGTATTTCTGCTTGAAATACTTCTTGAATTGTTTCCACTTAAGTCTCCTTTCACTGATCCTCTTTACTTTCTTGAAGTGTTCCCACCAAATGGATGCCCTTCCATTCAGATTGAATATGGCAACTCTTGCCTTCATGTCCCCTGAATAATCATGCACTTGAAAGTACTTCTTTATTCCAAGAAGCCAAGCTTCAGCCTCTTGTCCCGTCTTTACCTCACCATCAAATGTAGGAGGTTTAGCTTTCTTAAATTCATTCCGAGAGCAATCCCTATGGTGTCTCTTTCTTTTCCTTTTATGAGAAGAAGAACTTGAATCCCCGTTGGATTCTTCAGAATCAGATGATCCACTAGAATTCCTTCTCCTTCTCCTAGTACTGCTCTTATTGCCTTCCGGTCTTGCTGTACCTCGTCTAGAGTCTATCTTTCTTTGTAAGTCTGCCAAACTCTGCAACATGGCAGCATTCAACTGATGCTGCTCTTCCTGGGCCTTGATCAAGCTTCTCATGGTGGTTGCAACATCTGATGGTGTCTCTTGGAATCTCCTTCCATTAGACTCTATGTCATCATTTTCGTTATGGACATCTTCTCCTAAGGCACTTCAGGCACGTTCATAAGAATCCTAAGCATCATATCCGTCATGGGTTCTCATAACTGAACCACCACTTACTTACCACACTGCACTACCTGGAATACTGATCTTGAAGGTGATTATGATTCTGCAAACGTGTTAGTAACACAACTGTTAGATGCATAACATTGATATAAACCAGCATTACTTACCCTCTCCTAGAAAAATTATAAAATAACAATTGCCCAAACATAAGATTTTCTTCATCAAGGAACGTCTGTCTCAGGGGACGACGGGGGTCAAGGGGGCTTGCCCCCTTGTGGCTTCCCTGCGTCACTACAGGGCGGGTCAAGGGAAGCGCCCTCATTTTTTTTTTTTTTGTAAATCATTGGTTTTCGCGCAATTTGGCGCATAAGATCGCTGCCACTTTCTCCTTTTCAGCCCTGAAAATCCACTGAAAAACTACTGAAAATTCCCCTGGAAAATAGTCGAAATCTGCTGGGAAATCCCACTTGAAAAACTCAAAATTTTCTTATACAGGATCGGGTCTCATCCCAACTAACAATATGATGTTTCGACGGTCAAAACAACTAGCTTCCTCCGCTATTCATTGGCGATCGGATCCAATAAGCCCTACCGCGTCGGTGATCCAATCCTCTAACCTTCGGAAGGATAGTCCATTAGACAGCCGCAACATTGGACATTCAATCCACTAACTTCATCCAACATTGCTCATCGGCAACTGAATTAACTAGGTGTCGGCAATGTGTTCAATTACCATCGCCGATGGCCGACGATTCTAGGACTTAGAGAAATTTTTAAAATTTTCCCTTTTTGTCTTCCTCTTCACCGCTTGATCAGCTCAATTCTCTTCTTTTCATCGGTGAAATAGTTCCATCAGCAGCCGCAATGGCGGCCCGTCATCTTCGATCTTCTCCCGATCGGAAGCCCATTCTCCTGTGGCACAACTTGATCGGTATCGACAGTCTCTTCTCGTCGGAAGACTAGTGCTCCAGGATTCTGAAACGGCGACACACGAAACACTATCTTCTTCTGATAGTTGACAATTTTGGGCCTTAGAAAATTTTCTTAAACTTTCTTTACGACGTCGGCAGTCGGAGGCCTTACCCGTCGGACCCGTAGTTGTCTAGCCATTCGAACAGCGGGCGCTCGATCAACTTTTTCCGCCGACGGACATCGAACACTTAGAAAATATCCGCAATTTTCCTTCCAACTATCCCCCGTCGAGTGTGCTTCCGCGTAGCTCTCCGCTGCATCGAAAGTCCTTCCCACTAGGTGTTCCGATGAACCGAAAGTTCAAACACTTAGACAAATTTTTGGTGGAAGTTTTCTGTCATAACTTCTGATCTCTGCTGGGCAGAAAGAAATCCTGCCTCTATCACTGCATCCTTCAGGGCTCATTCAGGCCCATGCTGCAACATGAGCTCTGATGCCACACTGTAACGTCCCCGACCCTCCGACCGACGAAGAGGACGCTACCATGGCGTTAACCATCTGGGCTACCAGCCCCATGAACATGTGAATTCATAAAAATGCTGAAACAAATGCATTGAAGTAGAACATACACAGATGCAATTATTTATCATACACAATAAAAGCAAACATACGTTCCTACAAGCATTCTACATGTTCATCACATTCATTAACAGAAAATATGATTGCGGAAATAAAATAGACAAGGTTACTTATCTTATGAAGAACTCATCCGCAACCAGCTACGTCGCTGCAACGTTCCACCCAACCATAGGCTAGCGTGCTCCTTAATCTCTCAGCAATGCTGCTACCCCCGAGCTGGGCATGATTCTCCAAGGAATAAGGAACAAGCAGGCTTACACATAGCCAGGGATACACACAAAACACAACCAAGCCAACACAGTTGGGTTTATCAGGCCATCAACAAGACAACCAAGCCAACATAGTCAGGTTTATCAGGCCATCAAGGAGTTAGGAAATGCTAAATGCTAAGGTGGTGAGCTCATTACAAAGCTAGGAACACTTACACCAGGACTAGCCTGACTTCTAAGACACCCACACACACCCAACACAAGGAATCAGTCCCTTCTCTGCTACACAGTCCCTCAGGCCCTGCATTCCCTTCCAGTGCTATTCAGGGGTTGTGGAGAAGAAAGCCAGCCCTCTAGATCTGGCTGTGTGGTTTCTTAACACACCAGGTTTATCAAGCAAACCAAGCCCCCATCCCTGCTCCCAACACAGTCCAAAGACCAACCATTGCACGTAGGAAATCAATCAGCAGTTTCAGCTTAACAGGGAAAAACGACTCCAGACAGTCTGCGGCAGCCCCAAAGCGTAACAGCATACACAACCAACAAACGTTGGGAAAAACAGCCCCTCCAGGGCAATGAAGCCACGGGAAGACTTACGCAAACCCCGATGGGGAGAAAATACAATCTCCCAGCCCGTGCATGAGAGAAACTTGCACCAGACCCCAAATGTACAGAGGGAAAAACATATGCACAAGCCACAAATCAGTAAGGAAAACTTACACATAGTCCCTGAGCATAAAATGGCTCTCCACAGGAAAAATCTCGTGGGTGACAGTGGCCGAACAGCTCCCAGCTTGCTGTGTGAGTAACAACAATGCAGAACACAGAGCGTGAGAGAATATTTACACCCAATCCCAATTATAGACCGAAACACACCAAGTTCCTCTGTGATGCAAAATGTGAATGATAGCAGAGACGGCTCCTCTCTCCTGGCTGCGCGAGACCCAAACCAGATCGGTACCCGTGCATGAGAATAATGAACAGACAATGGTCCCTGCGTGAGGATGCGTAGTAGTCGAAAGTGCGTGGGTGTTTCAGCATCGTCGTGGAAAGAGTGGTGTGTCCGCTGGAGTGATGGCGGTGGTTTTGCTTGCCATCATGAGGTCAACCACGCTGGTGGAGTGTGCGTGTGGGCAAGGACTGACAGTCCTGCCACACTCCACTCCCAGCCATAACTGCCTCAGCTAACAGCAACATTTTTTAATGGTGGTAGTTGGGTAAGACAAGGGAAGGAGACACATGGCTTTTTCCGCATTGCCCAAGGTTTGACATTCCCCACCCTTATCCTTGTGAAAATCATGCCCCTTCTCAATTTAGTTGCTGCGAACGTAACTAGTCAGGTCATTTAATTAAAGATGCATATTTACATGATGACAAAACTCAATATGTATGCCGCATGCCCCAATATACCATCAGTGACAATTTAAATCCGAAACATGGCATAACTAATCAATGGTGGGGCCTTGGCCTTGAGCTCCGCACCATGATCATTTACAATATATACATCATATACATCTAATGCAATGGGGTCAAAACCGGGGTGTTACATGGGACACTGGTGTGAGGATATCAGACTCTTGATGTCTTGTTTTTCCTGCCTAAACATTAGGCATATATATCGTGAGCACAATCAGAGAGTTGGTGGCTTATCAAAAGAGGCCTTGGATTTGGCTCCTGGTTTTGGTAATTTCTCAGAAAGTTTTGATGGAAATATTGACATGAGCGGTGTCTTTTAGCTCTTTTAGAGCTAAGTGCCGAAGCTTGGCTCCATGTATTCCTTCATGGGAACTTTATCTCTATGAGATTTTTATTGTCTTCTGGGGCGGGCATCTCTGGTATATGCTCTTGGCTCTCTCTTTATGCTCATGATTTGTATGACTAATCTCCAGGTAGGGATCTCAGGTGACTTTTGTTGTTATGATTTCTGAATCCTTTTGGAGATTACCCATGATCTGGTTGTATTGGCTGGCCTTTTTTGGCATGTTTTCATAGCCTCATCTTTTATGAGATTACCCATGATCTATTTGTTTTGGCTGGCCTTTTTTGTCTTGCTTCTTTGTTGTTCTCAGTTGAGCCCCAAGTGTGGGATGTACATTTTGATGTCCTTTGATGTACTTCATAAAAACTTGCTACTCTATAATTTCTCTTCTATTTAAAATTGCAATGAGACAATATTAAAAAAACTTACTACTATGCAACTTTTTTTTCATTTAAAATTGCAATGAAATGATATTCCTCTCTCTTCTCTTAAGGTTTGATCAACCAAGTGGATATCAATAAACATTAAACATCATCATTATTAGAAAAAAAACAATATTAAATAATTGAATAATTTTCTCTCTCTAAATGTAAAAAAATACTAAAGCATACTCCATTAAATAAGGGGCATCCTAACATCCCATTTAATAAAAAAATTAGTATTTTTCCTGGAAAGAACCAAGCACAATCCCTTTTATTGGTTCCGCTACTTAACAAGTTCTAAAAAAAGGTTGGGTTGGACCTAGCAGATGTGTCTTCTACAATATAGGTGAGGATTATGTACAACACATCTTCATTGATTGCTCCTTTACACAACTTTTTTTGTCAGGCTATGTGATGTTTACCTCTATGAGCCTCCTTCCTTTGATTGCTCTCTCAGAACCCTTCTGGATCGGTGGTATACAAAGCACACATTACATTCAGGATGTAGTTACCTCCCACTCTTTGTTTTCTGGTGTATCTGGAAAATGCACAATCTGTGTACCTTTGAGGAAAAGAGGGTATTTGTACTTAGTTTGATTCACCGGGTGGATTACCTTATTCATTATTATCATGTTCCTAAAATGAAGATGAATATTAGGAAAATTGGACCTATCCCATTGCTGGTTTATCCGTATGGATTTTTCGATGGGGCTGCTGCTGATAGTAAGGGTGGTGTTGATTTTTTCCTTGCTCTGAACAACTCTCATTCACTAAACTTCTCGATGGGCTGTGGACTTAGTACAAATACAAGAGATGAGCTCTTGGCTCAGTGGGCTCTATTATTTGTGGCAAAAGATATGGGGGTTCCATCTTTACAAATTTTTGGCGATTCAGCTGTCATCATTAATTGGGCAAACAACTTGGCTTCCTTGGATTCACTTTGTCTGGGACACTGGTGTGAGGATATTAGATTCTTGATGTCTTGTTTTTCCTGCCTAGACATTAGGCATATATATCGTGAGCACAATCAGAGAGCTGATGGCTTATCAAAAGAGGCCCTGTATTTGGCTCCTGGTTTTGGTACTTTCTCATAAAGTTTTGATGGAAATATTGACATGAGCGGTGTCTTTCAACTCTTTTAGAGCTCAGTGTCGGAGCTTGGCTCCATGTATTCCTTCATGGGAACTTTATCTCTATGAGATTTTTATTGTCTTCTGGGGCGGGCATCTCTGGTATATGCTCTCGTCTCTCTCTTTATGCTCATGATTTGTATGACTAATCTCCAGGTAGGGATCTCAGGTGACTTTTGTTGTTATGCTTTCTGAATCCTTTTGGAGATTACCCATGATCTGGTTGTATTGGCTGGCCTTTGTTGGCATGTTTTCACAGCCTCATCTTTTATGAGATTACCCATGATCTGTTTGTTTTGGCTGGCCTTTTTTGTCTTGCTGCTTTGTTGTTCTCGGTTGAGCCCCAAGTGTGGGATGTATATTTTGATGTCCTTTAATTCACCATAAATATCAAAGCCAAGATTATTTCTTCTGGAAAAGAAAAAGTTCTAAGAAAGTTCTATTACTTTCCTAATGTTAATTACTTAGAATTATATGGAATTTTACATAAAACTCTATAATGATTAATGGCTTGAACGAAACCATTCTTAGAATGAGAAATTAAACTTCGACCAGATTCATTACATAAATAAAAGTTAACATAAACACATAATATAAAATTACGAATAAAATATTTTCTAAATAAAATTTGGAAATGAGAAATAGTTTATAATAGAGTATTTGCCCGGATGAATGTCACTCATGCATAGCATTTATAAAATGCCAAAGTATTATGACAAATACTTATGCCATAATACTTTATGAATCCGAATAAACTATATACAAATTTTAATACTTTATTAAGTTTTGTAACTAAGGGAAATGACAAATGAAGTTGGGCCGGTATTTGCGTGACACATGGTCCAAGGATTTATTCTCGCTACCACTATACCCTTAGGTGCCCCACACCTGCCTACAAGACATGATACACTGATAAGGTAAACCCGAGTAAGATTTGATCTCGTGACCTCCATTTACAACAAATGACTTCATATCAATCGACACCAATGAACCACACCCGTTTAGACTTTAATACTTTATTAAGTTAGTAAATAACAATATGAACAATTTTAATAGGTTACATTATAACAGAGTTGGCCAATTTTCCATTTTCTATTAACACATAGTCATGTTATTAACTTGTTCATTGTAATTAAAATTTTAAGTTAGAAAAAAACACTCTTATAAAAACTCATCGTATTGGAGTTTGCCTCTTTTTTATGTTATGAAATATTTTTTTCTTTAAGGGTAAATTTTGTATGGAAAATATATTTTTTTACAAGATATTTTTTTTTTCTTATGAAGGATATGATCGATATGACACTTGCTCTTAATTTTGATCGACAAGTTAAGGATCAATGAGACATCTTGTACGGAAGCATGGTAAGAAAGAATAGTACTTAAAAGGACAATGATGATGTTGAATCGACCAACAACTCTATTTCCTCTTCCAATTCCAATTTTGTGGTATCTACATAATCTTCTTATTGCTCCCTCGAGCTATTATTATGGTGGATATTATATTATTATGTATTTCACTTTAATGCATGCATTTGCGTATAAATGAGCATATTATGGAAATATACCTTTAATAATGTTAACTTGGCACATCATTGTGATTTCTATGCATTTACTAGTCAAGTCTCGGTTTTGAGCTCTGCATTAGGAATGCTCACAATGTAATTATCAGGTCATTACAACTCAACCCACATGGCTTGAATCTTGTCACATAAACCACATCTTATAAACAATACATGATTCATTACATATTATATTCCAAGGATCAAAACTAGGATCTTACAAAGGACAAGTCTGTTTATCACCCCCACAGTTCCCATAATTTGACCCCTTTACTATGGTAGTGACCAAAACGCCCCTTTGGGTACCTGTCAAAATTTCTACTTCCATTTTGGCACCTATAGGTCTTCTTCATAGATATTGGAAATATTATAGGTAGATATTTAAAGAAAGATGTTCAGTAGGCTAATTTGGGTATTAATATGTTTTCCCAATATATGTGGAGATTGATTTCATGAATTTGAAATTTTTGAATTTAACAAGCAATTGATCTTGATTACAAATTCTAATTCTCATCATTCTAATTTGTAAGTAGTTGTTACGAGCCCTCATTTAAGGGGATATTGATAAAGTAAAAAAGATTGAATTGAAGTCAGATTTAAACCTTGTTCATTTTTTGACACCTCTTATAGGTGCAAAGCGGACTCATTGAAAATATGGGAGCAACAAAAGGACATCATCAAAGAGATAGATCCTGGACCCATTAACATATGAATCTACCCATTTCATATGGGTTGTACATGTTTTTGAAATTACATACACGATAAAATGCATATATATTAGCACAATTTTTGTAGAATGATCATATATGTGGGCTGTTAGAAGCACCGATAAAAGCATAGCACATGTTTTGTAACCAAAGTAAGAACAATATGGTTTAGAATTAATATAAGTTTGGACTATGATCCTTTTTCCACGAAAAAAAACCATCAATAACAAGTAATTTGGTTTCCACTTGATAAAACTTCGAGAAAAATTGAGTTAAAAAAGTGTTGGAAATAAAAAAAGTCAAAGACTAGGTATAATTTGTTTGTAAGTTTTTTTATCTATTTAAATTAATATATATTCGTCTTAACTCTAGCTCTATCAAGTTTTGAGAAAGATCAAATCCCTTGATTGTAAATTATTTTTTAAGTCTTAAACTTAAAAAAATATTTGCACTTTAAGAAATTTGATCTCTCTCAACACTTAAGAAAACTAAAATTAAAATAAATGTATACTATTATAAAAATTAAATAATTAATTAATAATAAACCGATATTAAAATAATTAAAAATACCTCCCTAAAAATCTTGTTTAATATACCCACCGCCTCATTTACTAAATTGTGAACTAGTATATTGAAGTCTTAGTAAACCTAAAATAATGCCTCATTTACTAAATTCTGAACTAGTATATTGAAGCCTAAGTAAACCTAAATAAAACAAATGTCAACAAAATAAAGTTTTATCTTTTAGATTTGATTCCATATAAGATTTGGTTTTATATTTTTCAATGTTGGTTTTTCCCAATCTATCATCCCTTTGGAATTTTATACAAACTTATAAATTTTGCTTAATCTATTACCATTGTGGAAGCTTCATAAAGCTTATAATTAATTTATCTTTAAAATATTTTTAAATTACTTAATAATATTTTATTAAAACTAAATTTAATAATTGTATTATTTTTAACAAAATTAAAACATCCAACTATATTACACTGTTTGAAAGGATACTATTGATTTGATAAAAGCATACATGTATAAATAAAAATGGATACTTACGCCCAAAATCATTTATGGTGACATGCTAACCATGAGAAAAATATATTGAGATTTCAACATATTATCAACATTTATTTGATTATCAAATGTAAATCCAATCTATGCATTTTTAGTCTCCATTAATTCGCCACTAATGACTTTTGTCTAGCATCTAAGTTTGGATCTGTAGCCACCGTTGGCATTTGAGTTTGGATCTCTAGCCACCCTTTCATAGTGTTATGAATCACATTGAATATATAAATTAGGAAGATTGCATCAATAATTGTTATGTAAATTTAGAAACACTTTTTTGAAAATATAAAGTAGTTTTATATATTTGTTTATTGGATGTAATTTGGATGGTTTGGAGGCATGCTTGTTACTTTCTCTATCCATGTTCAATCTTTGTAAGTGATATGTCGAGCTCTTAAATAAGCATATTTGAGATTGGAAGTCCAATTTGATTAATTGACAGGTACGGTCATCATCTCGAGAGATCAACGGTTCAGGGCTGATCCAAGCGGAAAAAATGCATGGTCGTTAATTTAGACGCTAGCGTATGAAATAGAAACAATAGTGCTTTACTACCCAATGTGATGTGTTGTCATTCTTGTCTAGTGATTCTGAACCAACACTACCAACAAGACTTAATTATAGCAAGTGTACATACTGCAAAAGACTTATATTTGAGGGCCAATTTGTGAACATGTACAAGAAGAGAGATAAACCAACCTCATACTATTTTTCTTCATTCTCGAACAAATGGCCAAAATTTGTGAATCACAATTGAATTTAAAATTATTCACTACAATCACTTATGTTGAGCCACATTTGTAGTGACAACATATGGCCTTCCCACATTCCTCATGGAATACCGAGCAGTTTTCTGTGGTTGTAGTGAGCACCGATCTTCGGTGTCGTGAACCACATGTGTGTGTGTGTAATTTAACACACATAATCTATTATTAATCTTTGAAAATTTTAATGTTTTCAAATGAAGATTATATATATATATGAAGATGTTTAAAAATTCGACGATTTGTACTGGACGACCATTTTTTTCCTGAAATATGAAGTTTTTTATTTTGCAAAATTGGAATGTAATTATGCTTTAAACTCAATTTTGATGGTAGAAATGGATTCATCACCCTCAAAAACCCTTGAGGAACCCAAAATTCGAAACTTGACAACAGTAACCTGGATTTTTAAAATTTCCAACCAGATTTTATCAAAATCATGCTAGAAAAATCAGTCTATTCCAACCTAAATCGCATAATTTTTAGACTATGCGTATAAATATTAAAAAAAAATACAAAATTTTTATCTATAGATAAATTGTATTTTTTTTTGTAATGTTGCAAATTTCTATTAATTTATGAAAACAAGGTTTACAAAAAATGCCCTGACCGAAGGAGGTCTCAGGTGGTGAAGCCACCACCCAAATCTCTAAAAAATGGAGGGTCTTCTGAGAAAACTATTACTAAATTTGTTCAACAGTGTAAGACGATCATAGTAGTTGGTATTTAACATAATTATAGAGTTCTTTTTCAAAAATAGACAGAGAGATAACCAAACTAGATAATGAGAACAAAAAAATTTGAAACGACAGTTCGTTTCTGAAGACGTTCTAAGCATGCTTCAAGGGGGGGGGGGGGGGTTCCTCAATGATGGGGCATCCCCATCCTTCTTCCTGCAAAATGTTGGTCGTGCTGGTAGTAGTCGCCAAAGCAGTTTGTGGAGGCTCAGTGCTCGGACCATCCGCTTCCTTCACCTGCTTGAACAGAGGTTCCAAGGTGGTAGGAATGGGGAAAGGAGAGACATGTACCAACTGTGGAGCAGGAACCAAGCTGGAGTCCCGTGAACTGCCCCCAGTTGCTCTCCCACTACCACAGTCCACGTGGCCATCCTGCCCAACCTTGCCTGCCATGCAATTCCAGGCAAAGGTGTTGTCCAAACTTGTGAGTTAAGTGTCCATTCCCATCATCTTTGCTTTCACAGCAAGAACAATATCATGTGCTTTTGACCAATTGCTGAGCATATCTTCCACAAGATTGCCCAGCATGTTCTTAACAAGCCAGTAATGGTTGATTTGGCTACCACCCTTCCTAGTTGCGAGTCGTTGGTTTAGGACCTTGCCTTCACGATCATCTATAAGGATGTAGATCGGTTTGGTGATATGATTTTCATAACCTTCTTCCGTCTGTACACTAAACCCTCTTTGGGATTTCCCTCTACCCATGTTGGCACATCAAGGCGTTCCTCTTTTCCTAGACAGAGGCCTGGGCTCTACAAGGAGGGCCGAATTCTGCGGAGAGAGAGAGCGAAATGGTGGGAGCTTCCCACGCTGCGAAAACCTGTAAAATGATATATGTCTTGTAGACTGATAGACTAGTGGAGAATGCCAAGCAAAATCAGAAGAGCGCTACCCTGAGGCTGAAACCAGGATTCGAATCACGCGAAAGACACTGACAGAGACAGAGAAATTCTGAACCCAGCAAATACAATACCCCAATATTCCATGGCAATGTGCTTCAAATCGCCACCCTAACCGTGTACCAACTTGCATTAAACTCATCTGCTTCGTCATGAATGCGTAGGAGGAAGATAGGGTGTCGCCAACCTACGTCGCAGGCCTGGAAATTACGGCCTTCTCCTTCCGCATGCAAGAAATAGATTTGGAAGCCAAGGTGGTGGGATTGATGGATGTCCCGTCTGCATGGAGAGTGCCATGCGTAGGGCTCTCGGACCGAGGCATTGCGCACCGACAGTTAATCACGCTGGCACCCGCATTCGGGGATAAATTGTATATTTTTTCAAATGTAAAAATTAGTTAATTAACCAAGTGGACAAACTTAATATTTTTCTTTTTAAATTCCTCTACGTCTAGATTCATAGATTTTTTGGGAAGTTATAATTCCACAACGGGAAGTTTAACCATGGAACTTGTCTAGATTCATAGATTTTTTGGGGAAGTTATAATTCTCGATAGGAAGTTTAACTATGGAACTTTGAGTGTAAAGGTTTTAACACATTTTAATAAAATCTAAAAAAATTAGTGAATCAAAACATAACTATGGTTAGTTAAAATAAAAAAAATCTATTCAAAAAATTGAGTTTGTCCACTTTTAAACCCACTCTAAAACTACCATACTTTATTACATTAAAATCTTTTGAAAAGTAACAAAATTTAATTTTTTTTCTAAAATAAAACATAAATTTATATTATTTTAAATTTATATATTTAATATAACTAACCTCGATGATGATGATGATGATCTATCGGATCTGAAGAGGATTACTTGGATAGCTATAAAAAATGATTTCTATGCTCAAAAAGCTTAGAAAGAAGCATTCCTAGGCTTTCATAGTTTTGACATGTTAGAAGGTTAGGGAGGTTTGTATTGTAGCAAAGACTATGAAATTGTGATCGAATGTGGGTGTATGCAAGCCATTCTAAGAGGAAGTGTTTTTCATCATCAATGCTCATAGTCTTACATAGATGACAAATTCTTTCCATTAACAGTGTTTTAGGAATTGTCTAGCATCCTATTTCACTTTGAAGCTCATCAAAGTACATTCTTATCTTGGCTATATTAATTTTCTTCTTCAAACTTGTTAAAATATAAAGATAATTTTGATTTTCTTGATTAGGTTTTATGGCCTCCTTATAGTACCTTAATTTTATTTTAGCTTGCAATTCTTGCTTGCCCCACATTTTCTTTTTAAGCTTAGACGTGATAATTTTTTTAATGTTATTGATATCTTGCAAAGTGATATTTTCAACAATCTCTTATATCTATACATATAGATCAACAATATATCTATAATAAACAAATACAAATAAATTATATATATATATATATATAGAGAGAGAGAGAGAGAGAGAGAGAGAG
>LPNX010297177.1:54333-76165 GCA_001517045.1 Pseudotsuga menziesii | reverse complement strand
AAATTGGACACATTGACAAAACACTTTCAACAACTTTGTGTTTTGCTAATTGATGAGGCATCCCTTGTTGGCTCGACATTCTTGTACCAAATTGACAAACGGTTACGCAAAATCAAGCATATGCCAACAACATACTTCGGAAATGTCGATGTTATTTTCGTAGGTGATTTGTATCAAGCACAACCTGTCAAAGATTCTTTTATCTTTGAAAACCCAATATTGAACAAAGAAAAATTATCATATACATTTTGGCAAGAAAAAGTCAAATGCTATCAATTACACCTAACTATGCGTCAAAAAGATGAGAACTTTATTAGAATATTAAACAAAATGAGATTGAATGAGCAATCTGATGAGGAAATAGAGTACATAAATCACCATTGTTATAAACCGGCACCTACTGATCCATTATTTCCATACTTATTTTATAGAAACAAGGATGTCCAAAGCCATAATGAAAAAATGCTTTCAGAACTAGATGAAGAACTAATAAGTCTTGAAGCAATCGATGAAGTTGAGAATAGTCAACAGAACTTTCACACTTATGACAAGACGACAAATTTACCACCCAGAATACTAGTAAAAAAAAATGTCCTAGTTGAATTATATGCTGGAAACTACAACATAGAAGATGGGCTTGTCAATGGCGTTGATGGAGCATTCAAGGGTTACTCAATGCATAAAAAATAATTGGATGTTGTGTGGGTAGAATTTATTGATCCAACTATTGGAAAATTGCAACGAGAAAAGTTTTCTGAATTCTATGACGAAAAAATTTCACCAACTTGGACACCAATATTTTGTATTGTGAAGCCATTGTCTTGGTCTAAAGGAAGAACTCAAACAATTGTACGAAAACAATTCCCAATACAATTAGCATGCGCTAGAACAATACACAGAGCACAGGGATTGACTTTAGATATACTTGCATTTGATCCAAGTAACATTAAAACACATGGATTAGTATACACAGCTTTATCGCGAGTGAAATCCATGGACTCACTGTTTCTAGTTAAAAGATTAACACAAGAAAACTTCAATGTAAACAAAAAAGTATCAATAGAAATAAAACGACTAACTGAAGATAAAGCATGGAAGTTAGACTACATTCAAAAATCAACTTCATGTTCCACTAGACTTTCAATTGCAACATTGAACACACGAAGTTTGCATGCACATATTGATGACATACTACAAGATGAGGATCTCATGAACAATATGATTCTTTGTTTTCAAGAAACAAGAACAAATTTCCCACCAAGCAAAACCAAATTTTCAAGATACAACTTCAATACATCATACTCTGTTCGTGGTGTGCTCTCTTGTATAGAAAAGAACATAGACATAATTGCAAACAAAAACTTTTGCAATGAGAAAGTCGAACTTGCTATGTCAGAGCTATATATCCAACAACATATTTGCATAATGAACATATATGCTGCTCCATTTTCATCTGCTTCAACAATCATTGAAACAATCTCATCTGCGGAGGCTGAAATGCTTCATGGCAACAACATCGTTTTGATAATCGGTGATTTCAATATCAACATACATGCAAATAATCAAAGAAGTAAACAACTAACAGAATACATGCACTCACAACACTTACATGAAATAACAAACAAATCTACACTAGAAACAAAAAGTCACATTGATCACATTTGGACAAATTTTCCTTCTCAACATTGTCAAGTCAACATATTAGAAGCATATTGGAGTGACCATGAAGCTATTTATGCTTTGCTACAGTTGCTTTAAATTGTGTACCAGTTGGCTTCATTAAATCTCCCCAGTAAACGAATTAAAGGTACGCTAACAATATTGATTCATTTTTTTTTAATTATCTTTTACATAGAACAATATCATTGTACTTGTACTTTGCCATGTATTTCATGCAATATTTTTCTACTATGATAGTAGAAGTATCCTTAGATTTTTCGATGCTTCAATTGTAAACAATGTCTCTTGTTATATAATACAAGCAAAAATGTTTACTAATGATTGGAATTTCCATCTTTTGTCGTATAAACACTATTTCCTAACCCATTCTGTTGTCCAACAACTCTATGTTAAAGCCCTTGCTTCCTTCCATCCAATCTAATGCTATAAGGTGATTCACTGGCATAAGCAGCAGCTAGAGCACCAGTAGCTTACCTTGAATACTATTTATTCACAATTATCATGTACTCTTTTTAATGTGATGGGTTATGATCATTGAGTGGCATACATAATTTCTGTATTACTATAGTGGGAATATCATCTCAAAATGATAAAGACAACAATTTTGTTATCCTCCCCACCTAGGTTCATATCTTGCACGTGATCCTGATCCTTGCAAGTAAACATTGACTATCTATTGTTGTAATGAAATAAGTATTGACTATTTGACTAGATTGTATTTATGTCCACACATTTTCGTTTCAAGGTGGATGGACATACTTGTTTTGCACTTTCTATTTGTTATTTCTATCGAAGTTCCTTTACACCTTATAGGACAATTGCTAGTATATATCATTTGAACATGTGAATCAAATTGCATACATAAAACATATCAATGAAAAGGGAAAAGGGAAAGAGATTTACTAACCTTGCATACAAAGAGATTTACTATTTCCACTAAACATCAGAGATTTACTATTTCCACTAAGCATCATCATACATGAAGGAATTTCCATGTTATTTCTTTGGGTTAGGTGCTGAACAAAATGGATCTTAAACATTTACCATTCGTAATCTCCACCAAATCTTCAAAATTATGTAACCTGTGGTTCACGAGTCGGTAGAAGTCCACGGCAATTCAGTGAAGGACGCAGATTGTGGATGGATGAAGGGAATTCTTACCACGGACAAGGTCCCGCTAGCGTGGACGGGAAATTCAATATTATTATCGTGCACCACCCTCAACGTCAATATTATTTTAAAAGAACTCAGCGATAACTGTACGTGTCATTTTGTTTCCTTCCCCTTTGGATGGCTGAATGATAGGAGATGTGATAGCTGGTATAGAAACGCACCACACACCATTATTGGCAGTTGGCACCAAGTCTTCATGTGACATGTCCTTTCAAGCTTTCGGGCAAATGGACCACAGGCCGTTGCCAAGCAAGCTATTTTTCTTTTCCAACACGTGTCAATTGCAGGCCCTTCTCCATTGCAAGACTTTGGGCGGAATTCCCTTGAATCCCTTCGATTAAGCTAATCTCAAACCTCGTCAATTGTGTTGTTCGTAATGATAATGCTGCGGGATATGGATGGAAGAAGGGAATTTCACCAAAAGTCTTGCCATGGAAGACCACGCATCAAGGAGAGCGGTGAAGGGAATTCCACCAAAAGTCCTTAAGGCTGCCCTGCAGAAGGTGCACTGCCCTCAGCGTCCCTAATGCGTTCAGATCCTCTGTACTTGTCGTTTTGTTTCCTTTCCTTTGCATGGCAGACAATGTTCACATTGTGGCCATAAACCGTATCCTTTAAACCAATAATACATGATTAAAGTTGATCATCGACACGTACTGTGAGAGCCACATGTATTTCTCAAGTCATACCTTGGGTCTGTGCTCATAATGTACATATTAGAGAGAGAATGAAGCCAGACCCAGCACAACAGAAGGTATTCTTTAAAGAGGCCACTTAAATGTTCCACAATATATCTATGAAAAGTATTGTGATACAGCCGAGAGAACAACCTGCCTATGAACTCGGTTGTATGATCTGCAACGCCACCACTAAGCTCCATTGGTCTAATTTTATTCATTGTGGTCTTATGATTTGAATCATTTTAGCCACAGAAATATTTTCCTGGGTCTGTAGACGCTTATCCTGGGGTTTATGCGAAGCATTTTTCAAATCCAAGCTCTAATTGATGAGCGCCTTGGGGTTCATTGACAGGAGATCTCCATGTGGTTTTATCCATAGGTAGCTATTGCAGACGTCACGACTTCTATCATATTTAGTGTTGGGAGATTTATCGCAGCACTCATGACCTCCTCCCTGCAAGCACACTAGGACACCCCATGCGCTCGCTATCTCAACCCCCTCATCTACGCATGCTAGTTGGTTGGCAAGGATGGGCATGGTATCCATACCTGTGCCTCTGTCTAAAGGTAATGAATGCTCAGTGGCTGATTTGAGGACCGCTTTCTGCCTTGCAGGGCACGATGTAGCATGGAGCATTCAGAGATCTGCCGAGTATCGAAACATTGGTACCTTCGGCAAGAATGACACACACACAACATGCTCCAAATGGTAGTGCTTCATAGTATCCTTCGACCACTCGAATATAGAATTAGTTTGATTGCTAGCTTGGCATAGAAGGTGATTCAGTCGACTTGTAAAGAAGATAAGTTTTGGGGTTAGGCCAAAGCCGAAGTCATGGCAGGCCCGTTGTGGGGTTTGTTGCTATAGTGTGGCCTTCGGCCTTTGCTTGTAGCCAAATTTTGTTTTTGTTTTCTACATGGGAGGGGTTATCCCTCAACTCAAACCCCACCCACCGCAACATATGTTCTGCATTCTCTTTTCATTTGTTTTTCAGCTTCCATGATTCTAAATAATTTTTTCTTTATTCTCATTCATGCAGGGTTAGAAATATATATATATATATATAAATATATACTGTTAATTTATATATATTGACCTCCTAGGGTCAATATCTAATATTCAATAATATCTTAATATTTTGAATATTCAATATTTATGTATTGTGTGATTGAATATTTCTCAGACCTTTATTCTCTAAATTTAAGCTATAAAGGATTCACCGATAAACTAGTTTTTCTGTGTGCGCAGAAGTAACGTGTAGAGTAAGCAATGTATTTTCGTTTATATGGATGATGAGATTTTGACAGAATGAATGGATAACGAGGCACTTCTCACCTTCAACGTAGAGTTTGATTTATTAGCCGATAGGGCTACATTTTTTATTTCATCAATACCTTGCTTCTCCACTCCACTTCTACAGTGTCCAAGCTTTGTTTTTACAGCTACATCTGCAAAATAAGCATTTGAAATATATCATATCCTTCTGCGGGAAGGCAAGATTAAATAATAAGGCAAGTGATAGTGATCCTTCTTCATCATCATAATAATCATCATCAGGTGCTCATTCCCAAGCGGTAGCGATCAATAGTGCTCCTCCCAATCAAGAGGCAAGCAGATAGTGATTAGGGGTTTCAATCTGTTCTTCCAAGTTCATGGTTCGAAGCTCAGGTTTATTGTAAGTGGGGGTGACCGCCAGGGTGATTCATTGCAGCACAAGGTCCAGGCGTACGGTCTATATCTATCTTTCCACTTAGATTTGTGCTCAAGTTCCTAGAGCAATGCCTTAAATTTGCAGATAAAAAACCCTAGAAGTTCATATGTATTTTGTAATCCAAACATAACTTGTGAATAGAAACCAGCATAGAGGAAATCTCCTTCCAATCAAATTCTTTAAAAACCTCTTCTAAAAAAGTATCAATCTCCTGGTGAATATCAACAAGAATTGTTGCAATAAGCCTCTATAAACTTGTCAGCACTTCAACCTTTCAGAAACTCCAAAAGTGACATTATGAGCCAGACACTGCATGGAGAACCGTTGGTAATGAATTCACACACTAGTTATATGGTACATTGCATAAATGCCAATGGCCCTCTTTCAAAACCATAAAATTTACATTTCATGGATATGTTCCCTTTGTCTGATATTTCCAAAAGTGTAGTTCTTTTTCCTATCATGCAAATTTGATAAGGTATCTTCAGGAATTTCATGTATTAGCACAATAAATTCATCCACCATCGTCATCAATGAGCAGCTACATCTTGGTTAATAGGTTGGGCATTAAGCTTAAAAGTATGAAATATTGAGTTCTGTAATAATGCCATATTGCAACAAGGTGTGAGATGTAGAAGGTCGTCACAGGGAACTAATCGATACTGCATTTTATCTTTTGATTACTATTAAGAGTCTCATCTACAGTTATGTAACTTTGTCTTTATTTGTCTATGAATCATTTGTCTACCGGTAAGATAAAGATGGCGGGATCTTCTATGATTCAGTTTATCAGTTTAACTTAGCGTAAATAATTTCATACAGACTTGCTTTCCTCATTTCCTTTGGTCGCCTTCTTCCAGTCCAACATCGATGTCCAGGGGAAATGAAATTGAGCGTTCAACATGTTAAGAAACATTTTTTTTTAATAGCTTGTGCTACTCTTAAATGTTTCGCAGATCCTATATCTAGAAATGGTTTCTATGTATATTATACTGCATATTTATTTAGATATTAAGGCTGAATGCATGTAGTAACATAAATCATCATTTGAATCATGCACAGTAAATATCTTCACCATTATATACTTGGATAAGTTAAATTAAGGAAATGTGAAAAAGCAATGTTTTGTTGAAATGAATATATCTTAGGATTGTTGTGAGCCCAGACCATCAATTCTATTATTTGTTGCTTTTTAGTGTAGATTGTATCATAGAACTATGAACAGAATTCACTACATTCGTATATGACCAATCAACTCTGTCCTAATGCAGGTATTCAATTATTATTTCCCATCCACAGCAACATCAAAAGACAGATTAAAGGTGAACAGGAAAAAGAAGTATTACAAGCAGAAGTCAAAAGGTAAACATTGTTGAAGCAAATTTCTCGAAAAGATTACCTTTGAAAAAATTACCTTTATGTTAACCAAATTTCTGAAAAAATTACCTTTGATTCTTCTTTATCTAACTTTTGCTTGGTTTGTCTTTATATGCAAAATCATTGATTCTTCTTTAGCTAGCTTATGCTTGGTTGCTCTTTATAGGCAAATACAAAACACATGCAACCCAATAACTATTGAAGAATTGACCAGTTACAAGATAGGAGATGTCTTCAATGGTAATGTGATTGTTACATATAAAGCAATGCTTGACAAAACAAATAAGTCAACTGAGATTATGCGATCAGACTTAACAGATTCAAAAGGAGAAATGACAGTTACCTTGAATGTACGAGGCGGTTTCATTCAACAATATGAACAAAAACTTCTTCCAGGAAAAGCGGTTCGTATAAAAAATTTCAAGATCGCACCCAAAACCAATTATGACCATGGTGAATCTGATTGTATATTGGTAGTGGACCATCATACTACCATAGAAAATATAACATCTATTTGCGAGGAATACTACTTTGTACCCAACACAACCATCAGAAGACTTATACTGTCAACAGAATCGTACACACTCGGAACAATTGGTGCTATTGTGGCAAGTGCCAAGAAATTAGGCATGCAACATGTCCTCGAAATCAAGGATGGAAACTCTGAAAATGACAAGGCAACGGTAAGCATATTCCTACCCATGCATATAGTTCACAACATATTAGTTTTTTTATTTATTTACTAAAAAAAAAAATATGCATCTTGTTATAATGTAGGTACAATTATTTTCAAAATTTGAGGAACAGTTCACTGAGATTGAAGATCAACTTTCAAAAAAAGAGTTTCATATCTTGCTATTCATGAATCTGGTCAGACGAAAAGAATTTCAACCAAATATACTACGAACAGGACAATCAACATTCATCATGCCATTAAGGACATAGAAGGCATTGAATGATCTAAAAATAGTACTAAATTCCACAAGCGAGGTGAAAAACAACAACCATATGAAAATATTTTATATATAACATACCTTTTTGTTTCATATATAACATACTTTTTATAAATAGATTATGACTAACATTTAACATTCAACAATGTCAAATAGGTTCAAGGAACATTGCATGTATCAAACATATACTCCAATCATTTTCATCCAACATGCTCTAACTGCAATTTAGGAATAGAAAATTTTGGAACAATACAAGGGACAATGCTACATTGTGCAAAATGTAGTGCTGAAACTCCTGTCAACTATTTGCATCGGTTAAATTGTACCATAATTAACACAGCAAATGCAAAAGTACCATGTACACTAAGAGGTGACATATTAGCAAAATTATTGCCAGATTTGATAGCACTATCATATGAAGATTATCTAAAGAACAAATCTACTGTCATCTACAATGTTGCGTGACTTCTTTTTTGATGGAAAGTTTATACTCAATCATGAAAATACAATTGTTGATGTAAAGACATAACTTACATAATGATAAACCACTTAAAAGATATGTTTAAAGCCATTTTTTTTCCAAAAAAATTAGACTTTCAATTTCATAATTTACTCGATGCATTCTTACATATACCTTTATCTTGCATTGCAGATGAAAAAGCAGGTGAAAAAACACATCAGAGATGTATAAGAACACTAAACTGGATAGAGTTCAAACTTTTGAATTTTGTAATGGACTTTTGTATTTCTAAAATTTTGTAATGGCCTAAACATGATAGTGAACTGATTATTACTTAACACTGTTCAAACTTTTCATGCTTTCATGAGTGACTAGAGTTCAAACTTTTGAATTTTGTGATAGACTTTCGTATTTCTAAAATTTTGTAATATTCTTAAGTGCTTAGTGTAAAGAACATACGAAAAATGTCTTTCTCTTTATTTTATGGTAAATTTTGGATAAATAATTTTTGAAATTTTTACAGTGAACTCCTTAATAAGGACATGTGAAATATGTCTTTTCCTTTATTTATTTTTTAAATTTTCTTATAAATAGGACTGCATCAAAGTTCTGCAGGAGTTCAACTGTGAATAGTTGCACTCATATAGTATGCAGTTGCAAATACTTATTAGGAGTTATTGAAGTTCAACAGATACCAAATTCACATTCTCACCAAGTGACACTATGCTGCAAGTTTCAATTCAAACATGCAATTTATTGAAATGACATTCTTTGGGTTTTTGTGCTGCAACAAGATCACAGGAATCACCTCAAATTCATTGAAGCATAAATATTTGCACAGGCCATCCAAAAATGAACCAAGCCAGTCATTCATATCACAGGAATCACCGCAAATTTGTTGAAGCGTAAATATTTGCACAGGCCGGGAAGATAAAACTATAGTACAAAAAAGTATTCTGCGCGCTGTCATTCTGCCTGCATATTGATGGTATTAGAGCCAGTCTCCCTCATACCTGTTGTAGGTTAAACTTCTCGAGATCAGAATCTGAGGCGAGGTATGTAAGATGCAACTCCAGTATGTTTTTAGAGTAGTAAATGGAATGGCTTGGTTTATATTTACATACACCAGAGTTCAGTAACAGAAGCCATTTCTTGTGCGATACATACCCTGTCTTAAAGGCATGTCTTGTGCACAGAGGCCATGGCTTCTGTTTATATTTCTATAGAGTGACTGAACAGAATTCTCAAATATGTTCCCCCTTATGTGCGATATCATGTCTTAAAGGCATGTTTTGTTAGCCTCTGTTTAGTAACGGAATTCTTATTGGATTGCTGTTCAGCTAACCATGGATGATAGAGAGTCTTTTTTGTTACCCAAAAGTTAGTTTTCCCAGGTCTGATTATTCGCAAATTCAATTCAGAAGCTATTGAGCTATCACTTACAGTTCTTCAGCCTCAGTTTTTGAAATCTTCTTGTGTGTTTTCATGGCTCAAAACTGCTCTGAAATCTATTTGTACCACTGGAATTATGCTACAAGCTAACAACTTCTCTGTGCAAAGCAAAATCTTTTGCACATAGTATTAATCCTGTGCAGAAATTGAAATATTAACGGAGAGATAAACACGGGGATTTGAACCGGAGAAAATCCTCTTCGGGTTAAGAAACCCTAGAAATATATTATTTCAGAGAAGAATAAGATGCCTAGTTTAGTTACAAAGAAATATGGCCTTTTTGCGCCGTAATGGCCAGGATTTGCATTCTCTGGTTTCTTTTTTCATACCCTGTCACTGCACCTTTTTCCTTACTTTCATCTATTTAAGTTCCCCAATTTGTCGCCCTATTAGCGATCATTGCCCTTTATTTCGAAGGTTTTGGGTTTCGAAATCATGTTCAGTAAATGGAAAATCTTTGGCTCTGCTCTTGGGATTGGCTTCTGCTCTAGCTTTTTGCTCTTAGCATTTGTTGTTTGCTCTAACTCTTAACTGCGTTTGATATGGAGAATTCAAATAGTTTCATAGGTTTAGAAGAATTGTGTACGAAATTGCTGAAATCGTCATGTGCAGTGTTAAATAGTCATTTTAACGAAGCCTCTTCTATGCTGTCTTCAATGTGCTCAACTTAGACGTGTGGACATAAATAGAAAATTTTCCATCGTGCATCATCCCCGAAAAACTCTTCCCAAAGCTCTACTTCGAGATCAAAGTACTGCTCAAACTTAAACACCAAGTCCATCTTATCTTTTAATGCACTTTGCATTAAATGCAATAAATAAATAAAAAATTCGAATGTTCTACTTTCAATAATGAAACCATGTTCTATATTAGATATGAAGCAATTGTGAACACCTAACTAAATTTTTCTAATAATTTAAAAAAAAAAATTATAACCAATTATACAAATTATAAACATTATTTTGGAGCAGGGACTAGCTGCTTTGCAGCTATTTTTCTTGTTTTAATTATATTATAATGGCAATCCTGATTAATAATTTACATTCCATCCTGTAACCAGACTTCGGTTGCCAAAACTTTAAAAAAGCAAAGGGCCATTGTAAGCATGGACAAGGGACAAAACCATAGGCTAGTTTAGTGAACAGATAGGTAGGTTGAGAGAGGTAGGAACAAAGCGATGACTGCTTCGAGATTAGTTTGCTGGGGTGAGTGAGACCTGTGAACAGGTAAGCTCTAAGCAGGAACGCATTGATGACTGCTTCGAGACTAATCCCTTTTGGTTTGCTGATATGTGTGAACATGTACGTTGCACTTCGGAGGAATAGCCAGAACAACCATAAACGCTGGTTGGTAAACTCAGTTAATTCTGCTCAGACCTGTCTGGGTGGCCGAGAGTTCAAGATACATATTCCAGATGTCTACAGTCTACCGTAACCGAAAAACGAGGGCAGGAATCAACCGGGCAGCATGGCCACATGATGCAGTCTTGCCATCCCAACATGGTATCTGTGCTGAATGTGGCATTCATGTTATGGGTGCATATTCCATGTCCAGTACTGACAATTCTGCTGTAGGGTGCATATTGGTTGTCTACAGAGCAATACCCTATAGAATTGTTAACTCTATACACTCTAGAGTTGTCAACTTTGAGCAATTCTCTCAGAGTTGTCTTGGATTGGAATTGTAGCAATTCTGAATTGACACGTCAATCCAGAGTTGCTACAACTTCAATCCAGAATCCAGAATTGGTATTAATTCTAAAACTGCAAAAAAACCTTCTTTTATCACATGTATAATGATAGTTAAGTCTATTACCTCCATGAAAAATATAACAGCTAAGTCCAGTACCTCTTACATTAACTCTGTTATCTCACTGTCTCTCTATCCGGCCATTAACTCTCCCAACTCTCTGTCTCTCTGACCCACCATTGACTCTCATAACATAGGAATCTCAAGTTCTTAGCAAGCCAACGTTTTGGACAGACATATATATTTGTCCAACCAAAACCAGAAGCAAACAGAGGTAAAACTGGGGGGTATGGGATGATATACTTAGATTGCAGAAAGGGTGGGAGTATGGAATGATGTTTAGATTGTAGAAAGGGTTTTCAAGGTTGTCCAAACGGATTGTACAGACAAAATCTGCAATTTCCGCAATTTACAATTGAATATGCTTATGAAGAGCGTTACTTTATATTTTTTTTGGTATAATTCAAACAACCAGGATCGATCATAATGATTTCTCACGCGCACTTACAAAAAATACACTTATGGCTGTCAATCAGTCAGTTGTTAATAAAATGAGTCGTGTTTTAAAAGGAAAAAGCCACAAAAGACAACTAAACCTGCAGATAAACAGACGTACCATCTCTTCCCAACTCCACCCATTCCATCATTTGCATGCATAAAGCGCTGCTTTACCGCGCCATTTTCCAACATTTGTGCCTCCACGGGCTGTACAGGGTGAATAATTTTATGTTTGTGAAAGTATATATAAATAAAATGCCATTTTGATCAACCTATTTAAATAACCCATATAAAAAGTTTGAAGGCATTTTACCTGGTTCCCCGAAGTCCGTGGTACAAAACGAAATGGAGCCATTTATTGAGTAGTGGGATGCAACTGCAAGCAGGGAAAGCTTTTCACATATTGAAAATGGCCACCTACAAAAGAGGATTGCGGAGAGGTTTATGGAGATCAAGGCAAATTGAAAATATGAAACTAGTCAGCACTCTTAAAATTAACTCATTAACTCTTAAAATTATCTAAATTGTGGCAACTGATTTAAAGTTGCTGCAAATTATTAAATCTCAAAATCAAACTAACTGCAACAACATTAAATAAGCTGTCGTTGCATGTTAAATATCAATAACTCTGCAGTAAATTAACTACCCATCTGATGTTATGAAAGCCATCATTCATGTGGTATGCATGGACGGGACGTGTAAAGACCGATCTCTTAGCTATCACCCGAATCCTGTACAGCGTCCTCCATATATCTTTTTTGGATATGGAAGTACGCTCATATCATTTTTGGATTGTGCCTTCATATCTTAAAAGATATGGAGATCATTTTTGGATTGCGCCTCTAGATATGGAGGCACCAGATATTCATATGAAAACACTTTTTAGTCTCTGCCAAAATAGTTTTTCAAATTTATAAAGTATTTTTCCGTTTTTCTACCAAGTTGTGTTTGTAAACACTGTTCACCGGCTAAAAATATTTGACAGGCCATAATGGCTCACACTGCAACAGCGCTGGCATTAAATATGGAATGGCCTGTGAAATATTGTTCGCCTTGTTCATCTTCGTCATCTATGCAGCCAATAAGCTTTCACCACGTGTTCTTTTGATCTCTCAATCAAAATCTGCCACGAATCGTGTGTTCAGGATCGAAAACTCCTAAAAAATAAAATGGAATCACTCGACGCACCAAATACTAAATATTTGACATCTTTGAAGTTGTCGCATAGCTTTAAAGAGCAGTAGGCAGTAGCCATTTGCAGCAAAGAGTTCAAAGCTCGCAACAGTTCACAACGTTTGAACCTGAGCGGTCTTCGTAATCTTATATTTATAAATGAAACGCTAATGAAAATTTCATATCCACTCACAAGGTTCGTTTCTATGATCGTTCTCAAGGTTCATTTTATATTTATTGGATTATGTTTGTTCTTTAACCATGGGAAGGTAAGGGTCGAAATTATAATACGAAGGAAGTTTCTTGTCACGCTATATTTCTAAATTAAAATAAGGTTTCAAATTAATATAAAGAAAGGGATCATGATGGGTTGCTATTTTTTATTTTTTTGGGTTGAATTTATGTTATAAAGAGATAATTATTGTGTGTTTTTTACATTGTTATGATCTAAAATATGGATTTGAGTTTTTCGTTTTCATATTATTATTGAAGGTTTTTTCAACTCTTTTGGGATTCATATATTTTGTATAATCTAGGCCTCAATATTATAGTGTTCATCAAGAGTTGTTCAACAATGCTAGGTCATTTCCTCATATGGAGATCGTATGTGAACATTATGGCCCTAATAAGCTAGCAATAAAACTCATCCATGCCATTGACAGCACGGGTTGTCAACAACAACTTTACTAATTTTATTGACTTTTGCTAACTAATCATCAACACTAGGGCCTACCAATTCTCTTGTCAACAACCCTCTTGCCAATGGTCTTTCTATCAATGGTTTTTTTATTAGTTTTCCTCCTTCCCATGGTTTGCTTGTCAACAATATGTTTTTCATTAATCCTCTTGTGAAGGAAATCCTTATCGGCAGTCTATTTGTTTTTGGCCCTTTGTTGATGAAACCCCAATAAACTGGGCCCGTAAACTGTTGGTCAACAAACATCCCAAAAATTTCTTTCTAGGGATTTTCCATTGAACCCCTACAAGGGGCCCGCTGGCCCCTGTACCCCCCCTGTTGGAACGAGTGTACAGTAAAGTTGGGGAACAAACACAACTAAACAATAACATCTCTTAATTTGGAAGATCAAGCTCCAAAACCAACAAACATAAAGGTTGACTATCATCTCCAGGATGTTTTTCTCTACAAGCTAGACAAAATCTACGTTTCTAAAGGTGTGAGATTGAAACTTATCATAGAGGCTCACACCTCCAAAGTGGTGGGATGTTTTGGAGTTGGGAAGTCATTTTTCAACTTACAAAGGTATGTTTTTTTGCCTATACTCCAAGAATATGTAGCTTGGTTTATTAGAGGATGCATACCTTATCATACAAGCAAGCCCAATAATAGGAAGCACTGTCTATACCATTCCTTACATATACCTACTAAACCATGGGATAACATATCCATGGATTTTGTGTGTAGTATTCCAAGAACCAAGAAGGGGCATGGCTATCTATTTCTGGTAGTTGGTAAGTTTAGTAAGATTTGCATTTTCATGGCTTGTTCGAAGACCATAAAAGGACAAAAAGAAGCAAAATTGTTTTTGAAATGGTCTAGGTTCACTTTGGGATACCAAGAAGAATCATCTCATATAGATATACATGTTTTCTTAGTTCCTTTTGGACTACACTTTGGGATAATATGGACACTAAATTGAAGAGGCCTATAATTTTCCATCCACAAATAGATGGGAAAATAGAAGTGGTGACCATGTCATTCAATTTGGTCTAGATTATGAGGGATTATAATTAGAAGCATCCAAAGACATAGGATGAGAGTTTGATATACATCTAGCACTCTTGTAAGAGTGTAGTCAACACTTCCATTGGTAATTCCCATTGTGGAACATGTTTTGTATATCTACCACATTTTCCTATATATGTTGTATATGGACATTAAGGGGGTGTGAGAGAACACATACACGTGAAGCATTTAGAGATGAAAAAATCATTTATAATATCAAGAGAATCCACTTGCAAGTACATGATACTTTAATCAATTCATAGGAAAATTACAAGGCTAGACATGGCCAACACTAGTTGATAAACCATTCAAGGTGGAGACAAAGTTTGGTTGCACTTAAATAAGGAAAAACTACAAGGTCTTGGTAAAAGGATCAAGGAATTGTGATATTGTCATTTTAAAGTGTTGGAGAAGGTAGGCGAATATGGATGTAGACTTTATATACCCCCATATATGTGCATTTACTCAATAGTGAACATGTAAAATATGAAACTCTTTGAACCTTCCATGTTGGGCTAGGAACCTAAGAAATTCTTACCTTATATAGAGTAGTTAGCGCCAGAAGCTCAAGAAGAGTTAGCATAAAATACTATTTTACATAATAAATCCAAAAAAATGAGGATAGTATGAACTCTAGTCACATGGATGGTTGAAAGGACAACATCCATGCAAAGCTAAATGGTACTACGGGGACAAGGTAGATGAAATTTTTCCTCACCTCATTTAGTAGAATTTTTTAGGGACCAAAAGTCTCTAAAAATGGGGAGGTGTGATCTAAACTGGACCAATATATTATTTTTCATCTATTTTGGTTCCTTTTGGGTGTAAATATTTGATGAGTTGGATTTTAGGACCCATTTTAGGGGCAAGTCTTACTTTGTAGATTTGGGATCCAAAACCTTATGAGACCCGTTTGAGGGATTAAACGATATTTTTTAGGGACAAAATGTTACAAAACAAATTTTTTACTCTCTTAAAGTTTTTTTTGCACTCTAATATATTTACAATGATGCAAATATCACCTCATTCATAGTTTGTATGAAAAAGTTATGCTTCCCCCAAGTTGACATATATTGTTGACCACCATGGTACCAAGTGGATTCAACATCATCTATTACTACCCACACATGTGGATCTATTCATGTATAGACTTTCAAGAAAGTTATTTAGGTTCCAAAACCCTAACCCTAATCAAGGGTTGAAGCATGCAACAACCGTAAAACCTTGGATGGCTATAAAAACATTATTAAATATTGGGCCACTACGAGAAGGGGTTCCATTCTTATGGTATTATCTTATTGTTCCATAGCTGAGAAAGAGTCAAGGAGTCACATATTAGAGAATAATAGAGGAATTAGGAGATTTTGTAGTAGCCATGCAGTCCATAGTGTCATAGGTAATCCCATAGATAGTATCACTTTGTTTTTATTTTCTTGCATATTATAGAAAAAATGAGTAAGTCATAGCCCTCACTTTTGGTTGGGTATTTTCCCATAGTGGGTTTTCCTAGTGTATATCTTGTGTTATTTGTGAGGGTGTGTGGTATTCATTTTTTTCTTGATAGTTATTTCCCTTTCATTTTTAGTTTATTTTATCATTCTGTGGAGTTAACCTAACACAATGAATCTTAAATCTTTAGTAAGCATTGCAAACTAAGAGTTTGTATAAAGTTGTAAGATATATTGTGAAGAACTTTTCCAATGCAATACCGGTGGTATTTTAAAGGCCATATGAAGAAAATGTTTATAATGTGTAATAAAAAAATCATTAGTACCATGTAACCGATATCATTGTGTTATTTGGTTGGTAAGAAAAATGCTTGACAGTGACATGATGTCAAGTAGATCCATAAAATAACGTAAAAAATCTTAGCTCTTTCAAGAACTTGTCTTGAAAAATTCCCATTGGTTAGAATCCTTTGTAAGCTTCAATTTATATGATCTTATTGTTTGGGTTGTCCATTCTATGAGACTAGACATAGACATGTACTTTTGTTTTAAATTTTAGTTCTACATAATCACCATCATCAATAGAATATAGGAGTTATATGTTTGATAATTTATCAATATGTTGATCTTATTGTTTGGGCTGTCCATTCTATGAGACTAGACATAGACATGTACTTTTGTTTTAAATTTCAGTTCTACATAATCACCATCATCAATAGAATATAGGGGTTATATGTTTGATAATTTATCAATATGTTCTTCAATGCTTTGGTTGAACACTAATTCCATGCATTATTGATAAGAAAATGCTCATGTTTGTAAAGTGAAAATGTATAAATATGTATAACATTTTTTGATGAATTTAACCAAACGAGTAAGCATTCTTGCATTCCAAAATCCTTTTAACATTACATCAAACATTACTAATTAAAATATATCTTTGTATAAGGATACTTAAATAATATGTTAATAGCCAATAATAGTATTATTAGCTATGACAACATTAATTTCTTACTTTAAATTATTCTTTTGTTTTCAATTATACACGAAAAATAAGAACAGGCAAAATACAATAGCTATAGTGGTCATTTATTGAATTCATGTTCTTACATAAGTAAACATTATTGTGTTAATTCATATGGGCTTGGGATTTCCTTATTTCTATAGAAATGAGGAAATAAGAAAAATCAAAACATAATAAGTATAGTAGTCATATCATGAATTCATGCTCTTATATAAGTAAATTTGAATGTGTTAATTCATTAATATAAACTAATACATATAACCTTGTAATGAGGAAAATTTTAAAGGGATAAGTAAAATAAATTAATTTTGTAATGAGGAAAATTTAAAAAGCATAAGTAAAATGAATCAATTTTGTAATGGGGAAATTTTAAAAAGCATAAGTAAAATGAATCAACTATAATGGTAATTTACTATATGGTTGGTTGGGATAGCATAACAATTGGGTAGGACAATGTTTCTTAACTCACTTGTGATTGGTTTCGACCGACCCTTAATTTCATCCTTCCTGATCCAGAAAATGCACTCAATACTATAGAGTCCTTGCTCAAAAACCCCACCGCCCACACGCCAATACCTTCAATCTACATAATTCCATTGAAAATACCTTCAATCTACATAATGCCATTGAAAATGGACACTCCCTCTCATTACCCTACTAAGTGAAGAAAAAATCCAAACAAATTCCAGAAAAAATGCATTGTACGAAGGGGGTTTATTGTTGCACATATGTGGGAAATGCAATAGGGAAACAATCTCTTCAATAAATTCCTTACGCTAACGTAAAGAGTTTGTAATGGAATAACCCCTGTAAAATATCATGGAGGATATCTCTAAAACACTTGAACACAGGAATAAATTGTGTTTATTTAGTTTTTTTCCTTATGTAGAAGGAGAGCAAAGTATCAGCCGAGTCACGAGTTGAACCTTGGAAACCTAGAAAAAAAACATATTTATCAGTGGAGGTTTAGTATTTTTCGTGCATGTTCTTGTGGGTCGAGAATATCAACATCCTTGCAGAGGAAGTGCTTTTTGAAGGGATCGAGCTTTGTCACTGGTAGGCCACAAAATCAAGACCAACTATATGAAATAAGACTTTTACATTATATAATACAATTCAAGACTAATGAATAAAGTTAGCATCTTGAACCATCTTATATATGCCTCAATCCACTTTGCACAAGTTCTACCTTTATCCTTAGAGGGGCTAATTGGATGACACATCTGATAATCAAGTATGAATCATTTTAAAAAGGAAATACATAATAAAAAAAAACTAATCAAAGTTAATCAATTCATTGCACACATTATTAAATATGAATTATAGGAACAATGTGGAATTGAATCCTTGTGCACTATGCCTAAGGCTATAACCTAAGAAGGGTTAAGTTTCTGACTCATTCATCATGGTTAGATAATCAAAACGTTTCCATTATTTTTTGGAGATCTCCTCTAGACATGTAACAAACAACATATCCCATTCTTTATTATCAATATTATATCCACATGCTTCACTAGTCAATTTTGGGTCAGCCTAAAAAATAGACAAGAAATAAGAGCTTGACCACACTAGCCATATAAATAGTTTTTTACATGTTGGTCTTGTTCACATAAAGAGTCCACCTACAACCAAAATATGATTAAGTAAACTTGTTTTCGAGTAAATGAAAAGTTGTAGGGTGAAATAGCGATGAACCAAGGCAATAAGAAACAATTATAAAAGATCAACATTGAGATTAATAGCCATGCTACCAAATTGTTGAGGTTGAGAGCTTACTTTCCCCAAAAGTGAAGGATTCATTGGGTTAAAGTGTTATATTGCACATCCAAGTGAGTGATTTGTATCTTTTTTGGATAAGAGAGTTTGTGTTCCTCTTATGTTGGCAATTTTCTCTTTTGGTATCTTTTTTATTGATAATACTAAATGAAGTCATTAGCCCTTTGTTTTAGAAAACATAATTCCAAGAGTTTGAAGGTTGCATCCTCCTTACATTATGAGGTGAACATTTTGTCTCACTTTTCTATTACAGCGGCCCCTTCATTTCCCTTCCTTGCAAAACATGTTCATGGTTTTCTCAAGGTACAGTTCCATGTCTACACCAACTCATTTTAGTTCTCCTTTTCAGCATTTTTTTACCTTCCAACAACAATGTATCGGCGTATTATTGCACCTTATTGGGGCAATTGCTAGCTTAATTTTTTATATAAAATATACCTATTTACTTCTTTCTTATGGAGTAAGCTGTCGATGCAACGATTTTGTCCAGTGACGATTCTCGCGCCAACCATCCGATCACCCGACCGGCATTCCTCCCCGTCATCGACCCCCGTTCACCCACCATCACTACCACCCTGTTTGTGGTCCCTCCATTGTGCTCCCGTGGTTGTTACCACAGGCGAGCCTTATTTATAAAGTGTCAGACGATCCATGGCATGAATAAGTATGCCATCCATAGCATTTTCTAGTGTAAAAGGCGTACCCAATTTTCGGCCATCAATCCTCAGAGTACCTTCACCCCTCTGCTGTCAGTTCTACCCTAAGATGTTAATTCTTTTCCATTGGCATATGTGCATCATTATATCGATTACATCGTAAAGTGGTTCTTTCAAATTCAAAATTTAAAATTTAAATTTTACGTTTACCTCCAAGAGCACCACTAGTAGTTTTGCGCTAGCTATTGGACCTGTTCTGAGTAGTTCTCCTGGCTGCCAGACGCCATTGCTGCCTTCATAGCTACGTGATGCATTAATCATTATAGGATCTTGCTCAACCTACAAGGTGATTATGAGATTTTGTTCGGCATTCTTTGATTCGAGTTTTTGTTCCAGGTCCTTTGATTTGGTCAAGTCTTTAAATGACAAATTTTTTAGCAAGTAAGTTTACTACTAGAACATGGAATTTATTAAGCCATTGTTGTGATTGTTCAGTATTTCTACATTTTTGACAGTCGAAACCAAAGGGAAGTGGAGATGGTTTTCAATAGAATCAAGCTTAAAAGGAGAGATCCTTGGTACAGTAAAAATAAATCTTCCATCCAATGTCGTCCATCCATTATGTGTGTCAAGCTATGTGGGGTGCTATATTGAAATCAGGACTAGTTATGCACATAAATTGGGACTAGTTATTTCCATGTGCGAGACTTGTTTCAAACACACTATAATTTATTTATTTATTTTGTTTGTGCGCTGAAATAGTTATGCGGTATCCTGGCTCTCCCACACTACCAGATGCATCCTGCCCTTCAATATTTATGTTTTGCATGTATGACAAAGAAGACGATCTTACAAAACCACTATTTGGTAGGTAGGCATTGACATTAACTTAATTTTAGGTTACATTTTACAAAACAATGCTAGTTTTAAAAGTGAACCATAATCTATCATAGAATTCATGTTATACATAATAATGTTGTCATCTTCTATTTTCAGGTTTTCATGAGTTGCTGGATGATCCGACAAAGCATAATGAATATATTTTGCAGTCTTTCGTAATTTAGTCATTCCTCAACTAAATACAATTCAATTATGTAATGATCATGTTCAATTAAAAAGGGGAGGAGCGCTTTGATTATTGTTCAGTCGATGGGATTGATAGAGAAAAAAATCCCGTAAATATTTGCGAGCTATCGCAATTAAGGAGTTGACCATACAAACTTTAATAATCAACCCTTCAAATTTGATCCTGTTGACAGCCATTCGTTCTCAAATGGCATCAACTGGTTCGATATTTTTTTTGTCTATTGTCTTTAACATTGACAATATGGGCATTCAATCCTCGATTCAATAAGTCATGCTCGATCCTCCATCCTCATTATCGACTCAAATCAATTGGTTCACATGGCTTTGATGGATTGAACTATTATGAACTATGGTTTTAGGTGATTTCCATTTTACATTAGAACCATATTATTGGCAATTGCACTTCCATTTATTCGATCAAAAAAGTTGTTTATTTATTATTCTATAAAATGAATACATTTCACCTCTCGCACTTACATTCAAGATTTAACTTTGTTTTCTAACATTTAGAGGTAGAATCTATTAAATGGGTGAGATATTGGATCTTCTTTTGACTCGTTTTCTAACATTTCAAGGTGGAGTCTATTTAATGGGTGAGATATTGGATTTTCTTTTGACTTTGTTGTATAGGTAGCTTCGGATATGTCTACTGCTTTATATTTTTCTTATATTTAATTAGCTCTATTTTATTTGATTAATATTAGGTAATTTTATATTTATAAGACATTTTTGAAGTCAACATCAATGAATCCATATCCATATTATAAAAGTGTAGGCTTTTTTTTAAATTGCGTAGATGTTTATAATGGTTACTTTAAATATACAATTTTGTTATGAATATATATACTTTAGATTTAAATTTAATTATTTTGAATTAATGCATAGGTGTTTATTTTGGTAATTTGAATGTATATTTTAATTTTGAATATATACACATTAATTTGTATATAGTTATTTTGGATTAATGCATTTTATTTATAGTATTTTACATACATTTCTTTTATTGGAAGACTCGTTAATAGTTTGAGTCTTATATTTCACTTTGTTTGTCATTTGTTATCAAAAAACTAGAAGAGTTCTTCTTAAATGAAGTTACCTTCATAACCCTAGCTCAAGTTTTCAATGACATAACACATAATTCATATATGAGTTCACAAACTTTTAAAATAATTTCGATAAAATAGTTTTATA
>LPNX010297177.1:39694-54007 GCA_001517045.1 Pseudotsuga menziesii | reverse complement strand
GTACATGCCAAGAAGAGTGACATTAGAGAGATGTCATCCCCTAATGAATGATCCACTCACAACACCAAGTTTACCAAGTTTTTAAGACTAAGAATATGTCAGTATAGAAACATTGACCACACTATTCAAATTTGGCCTTAAAATGGTTTAAAAAATGGATTTTCTTCTTTTCTTTTTATTTTTATATGTAAGAAAAAATTCTACCTCTACTTAATCTTAAGAGTGAAGTAATTGAAGGCATTGTTGAGAGAAAGATTAAAAATCATCCCAATAAAATTTAGTGACAAATAAGCATTTTCTTAAGTTAGATATTTTAAAGTAGTTGCTACTAATGAAGAAAAGTATAATATAATTTTATTTATAATTATAAAATGTTAATGATAAAAAATGAGTGAATTAATTATTAAACCTCAAAAGCCTTTAAAAATAAGAATATATATTTGTTCAATATTTATCAAAATTAATAGATAAAAATGGATTGAAAACAAATATAATTTTTTTAGAATGCACAAATTATACCTATTTAATTTCAACACTAAGAAACCCATCTTGTGATTCTTAGAATAATTTTTTGACAACACGATAACAAAAGAAATCCCATTGATGAAGGCCACATTTTAATGTTATTGAAAGATCTAAATAAAATATTAAAAATTAAAAAAAAAAAATGCATATATTGAAAATATAAATATTTTGCTTAAAATTGCATTTATAATGAATTTAAATATATCTTTTTTTTTGTAAGCTGCCCATAAAATTATATTACAAGGGCAAAAAAATTACAGCAAAATTCTCATGAGTGACAGAGGTTGAAGGAGACTAGGCCTCCTTCAGAGCCATTGAAAAAATAAGACACCTATCTGTTTGGATGCATACTAATATTGATCCAGACTATAAAAAATATTCTTGAAAGATGCTCAGGGAAACTGGGTTTTGTAACCAGCCCAGCCCCTCTAAAACCAGAAAGAGACATAAAGTAAAACTTATGTAAAACATAGATAATGTCTAAAAGCTTGCATGAAGCGAAGCCGGAAGGAAACCTGTTCAGAGCACTCATTGAGTAGAGGGGGGATCTTCGATGATGGGGCATGCCCATCGCTCCTCCTGTGATGTAGTGGGCGAGTTTGTGGCCACCGAAGGGACAAGAGACAGCGACGGGAGAAGCCCGGCCTGCGCTGGTGGCAAGTCCTTCCGTCATTTGGAGAGGGGTTCCACTGGAGAAGGGACCCTGAACAGTTTAGCTCGAGGTGATTTGGAGGAGCCGCCACTTCCCCCCAGACTGGTAAAAGCTTGCCCACCCATCTCGCTTCCACTTGCTCCGCCGCTAGCACCCCCTTGTTCTCCTCCCCCCGACTTGTGGATGTTTAAGCTAGAAATGCTAGCTGTGCCTTTCCAGGAAAAGGTTTTATCCAAATCCGTTAGCATCGCATCAATCTCAGCTATCTTCATTTTCATAGTATGGACCGCCATCTTAGCCTCTGCCCAGTTGCAGAGCATATCTTCAGCTAGATTACAAAGCATGTTTTTCACCATTCAGTAATGGTTGATACAGCTACCATCCTCTCCTATCGAAAGCTTTCCATTCAAAACCTTATTTTCCCATGCCTCTACCATCACCTGAACACACCCATAAATGTGCGATTCATAATCCTCAGGGACGGGGGCACTGCTGCTCCTCTGGGATTTAGCACGCCCCGAATTGGCTCACCTAGGGGTACCACACTGGCGCGACATGGCCAAATTAAACCTGAGATCAAAATGCTGCGGGATGAAAACACCTTCACGGGCTCTGGAATGATCTGCACCAGCAATATTAGCAACAGCAGCAATAAAACAGTGGTAGACCACCCTAAACTCGCAGCCAATGCGCCTTTCATCCATTTCATAGCAAGTGCAGAATGACTGTGAAAAATTCCTGTCAATCTCCATTAAACCGACCAGGCAGGCTTTGAATGAGCCTAGGATGAAGAACTAGATCCAGCTCCGCTCGCATGTTTCGAATTGACTCGGGGATTCTCTTCCACGTACAGAGGGTCCTGCGCGAATTGATGACGTTCATGAGCAGGGTGATGGCCGCAAATATTGACATCGTTTAAACCTGGCAGCCGGAGATTATGCCAAGTGTCATCAAGGATCACCGGAAGAGGGACGTCGGAGGAATACGATTCCGGGCATGGGGAGTCATGACTGTCTGCATGTACCATCAGTTGAGGCGAAGGACACGTGTCAATGGCTTTGGGTGGACCAGTGTCCGTGCTATTGTCACCCGCATCTGGGCAATGAATATAAATATATCATTTTTTATGTTTTTTCTAATTTAATAAACATTTATTTCTAAAAAATATTTGACTTATGTGCTCAACCATTAAATATTGTATTTCAATTTATCATAAGATAGCACATCTACATAGTTTTTGGTTCAATTACACCTATAGGGATAGGGGTTCAGTTCTAGTTATCTATGCCTAGATACATGTTATGAACAACATTCTTCCATTCTTCCTGTTATCCATTTATCAACCATGAGTTATATATATATATATATATATATATATATATATATATTATCTCACAATCTTCTAATTATATTTCATGAATTATTGGTTATCCATTCATGTATGAGTTGTTCATGCATAGCTACTAATTAACCTTTTTTTTATAATTGTTTATTTTGAATTTTGAACCACTGTCATAGAATCAATTTTGAGAATACACTTGTCTCATCCTAATGCAATTCTAAAAAAGTATAGTTCACAGTCCACACCAAATTCTCAAATAAAAACACATAGGAGTAATTATTATTGAAATCATTTATACAAATATTAATAAAATATTTATATTTTTAATACATTTCTAACTTGCCAAAACTATGGTGATCTTGGTATGTTTCTTTCTAAACTTTTTGAGCATAGGATTAATATGCTACAATAAACAAAGTAATTTCTTAGTGTCCAATAGACCAAAAATTTTTCCTCCAAAAAACCCATTCTTAATATTCATATTGAATCAAAAGAAGGATCATACAAATCAAAACATCTCCAAACAATTCTAAGCATACTTGCAGTTTTCTGAAACAGTTTAAGTTTATTTTAGTGAAAGTTAAATGTCATCATCATAACTGGAATATTTTTTTGTTATTATACTAGAAAATATAAAACTTTATTATTATATTTAAATTCAAAGAAATTTAAAAATAATTATATTATAACATTTATTTAAAATAAAATCTTTTAAATAACTAGGTTTTACTTTATGGATACGATATATTGATCATATATTTGGTATTTTATGAAACTTTTGGATCATTATTTTGTTATGTAACTTCTTGGATTTATGTAATATAATTTGTATTTAATATGTTATATTATTTAATATATTTTTATTTATAATAAAATTAAAGTTGTTTTAAATAATTATATTTGACTTATAAATATTTTAATGGATATGTAATATTGATCACATATTTTATAAAACTTTTGAGATGATTGTTTTTCTATATAATTTCATGGATTTATGTAATATAGTTTGTATTTAATTGGGGCCAAGGGGGGTGGAGTTTTCTTCACTCTGGATGGATCAATGGAATCCAAGTTTGCCTGGGGACTGGGCATCGACACCAACAATATGGCCGAAGCCTTGGCCCTTTGGCAGGGATTGAGGATTGCTAGGGAATTAGGAATCTCCAACCTAATCGTCATTGGCGATTCCAGAGTG
Source organism: Pseudotsuga menziesii (assembly GCA_001517045.1). NCBI lineage: Eukaryota > Viridiplantae > Streptophyta > Pinopsida > Pinales > Pinaceae > Pseudotsuga > Pseudotsuga menziesii. The sequence goes on along the minus strand of LPNX010297177.1, from coordinate 50,293 downwards.
GTCATCCGAGCGCTGGCTGAAAAAATATTACCAGTCCATTTGGGCTTAAGGCAACTCCTTCGTAAGATCATGAAGCAAGCCTCTCTTTTTAACAATATTGACTTCTACCACGTTCTTCGGGCAAATAAATCCCACGCGGATCTTGAAGCAAACAAGGGGGCATATCTAAGCCTTGGGGAGCTAATTTTTAATGAAAAAGGAGTTTATTGCCCACCTCCTTAGGATAGGGGGCTTAACATGGGCCTCCCCGTGGGACCCTCCCTCACGTCCCTCCACGTGCTGGCGGACTGCTGTGAAGCCTGGCGCGTGGTGTTCACGTGGCCTTGCACGGGGCTTCTTTACCTCCTTCCCTGCCCGTCCCTTCATCCCTCGCGACGTTATGCAAACTCGCTTGAAGATTCAGAGCTCCGTCCAACGATTAATTGAAAACAAGACAGGTGATCGCAGGTTCGATGTTCAGTGGAATCGTTGGAGTAATGGCGTTTATGGTTTTTGGGCTCTCACACGAGGTGAACCCTGCTGCAGTCTTGTCGAAGGTGGATGCATTATTTGATTTCATGGGTGTTCTCTCCTTCCGCGCATACGACACCCCGTTTATCTCTGGAATGAAGATCGTGCCGAGTCAGTTGGGCATCTGTTGGACTTAGGGTACGCTGGGCATTAAGGTGACGTCAGCCGCTGCATCAACTACGGGTATAAATCTTTGGATTGCAGACGGTTGTGTTGTGCTAGTTATTTGGGACCTCTGTCGTATGGAAGATTGGAGTTTATTGGTTTACGAAATGGAAGCGGATTCCTCTATAAAAAGTGCGCAGGTTCCACCTTCGGTTGATAAAAACCTCAAGGAAGTGAAGTAGGAACTAAATTCATTGCAAGCTCAGGTTACCACAATAGATTATGAAGGAGGAAGGCGTCTGGACCATGTCAACAAGGATTTGGTTTTTTTTTTAAAGAAAATTCAAAGGAAGGTCAAGCATACAGAGAACTCTCTCTCCAGGCAACTCGTCGAGCTTGAGCTCAAGGTGGACAAGCTCGTCCTTAAATTTCTCAAGCATGAAGAAAACGGTATGTCTTCTAGCTCGAAGGGTTAAATTTCGATTTCTCGTAAGAGTTCGTCGTACTGCTAGTCTTTGGCTCCACTCGTCCATGCCGGTTTCTGTTTCTGTTTATCAGTTTTCTAGGCACCTAGCTATCTAGGATTTCCTGTTAAAAACTCTGTTTAAGTTCTGGACTGTTGGTTTGCCGCTATCATAAGGGTATTTTGGATGGTTTTTCTTTGCCACTTCCTCAAGGGCACTTTGGGCACTTTGTTGGTCTTTTGTCATTGCCGCTTCCTCAAGGGCATTTATCAACAACTGTGGACTCACTATAATTAGGTAACTAGCCACTACTTATGTGAAAGCCTTTGTAATTTGGTTATGTTGGTGGTTACGCCACCTTATTTTCTATAATATAACCGTCTTTGTCTAAAAAAAATATAGTTTGTATTTAATATGTTTTTTCATTTACATAAAGTCAAAGTTGTATTAATAAATGTAAGTTGTATTTGTAATTAGCATTTTAAAAAAGCAATATTAAATAAACATATTTTATTTTTAATTATTTTTATATAATATTTTATGGGTGAATTTAGGAAAATGAATTACTATTTTTTCTTATTTTTTAACAAATAATTAGGATGATGAATGATGAAAAACAAAATACATATCTATGATAAAACAACTTTTATATTTTATTACATATATTTTCATTATTCCTTTTGCAATAAAGAATGCAATTAAAGCTTTTCAACACATAATATGTAAAGAAATAATGCATCATAGATAACTTTTCTTTTTTTAGCTTTTAACTTTTTTCTTAATATTGGATAGATTGGTTGACTTTATTTAGATGAGATAAACCTAAATTTTAAAGTAGTTGTTGTTTTCTTTTCTAAATAATAATTATTTAGTTTTAAAGAATAAATTCTTTAACACTCATCAATATTATTCTAAATATCTTATTAAATTTTTTCACAATGGTCACAAAAGTATTTAGTAGTTAGGTAGGACGTTGGGGCTACGGATCTAAATGACGCCTCTTGGTTGTTTGTCATTTTGAAATATAGTAAGTCCTCTAAATAGGGAACTTTATAAAATCCTTCACCATCAAGTGTTCAAGAATACCTTAGAAATGAGGTACCATGCAAGAGATGAATATTAAAGATACTGCTCTCTCGGTACCTTCCAGTACTTGTTTATTCCCGGAGTAATCTTCAAACATCAATTTCTTCTCCTTACAGTGTAAAACTGTTGAATGGGCCTCCATCTAATCCATTCCAACTATGATGTCTTAGGATCCTAATAAGGTGGTATACAAGGAACCTTGGTGATGAAAACCCCTAGGTCTAATTCACAATCTAGGACTAACTACCCAACCCCTTGGGTTATTTCGGATGCCAATTCGACTGGGTCAAAATGTTGTTGCTAGATTTCCATCAATTTACTTTTAGTCAATTCTCTAGGTGAAATAAAACTCTCAGTAGCTCCGAAATAAATTAATATAGATAAACTCATACCATTTATCATACTTGTAGTTTCCAACACTATGGCTTAATGTTCTGCTTGTCGATTGTTCACTGCTGCATGAATTCGATGATCCTGTCCCATGTCGCCCACTGTAGCCTATCCCCATGTTGAAACACGGTCAAACTCCATCAAGATCTCAATTTCCATCCTCTATGCCTTATGGGGTTTGGACCATGGTCATTAATGTGTCAATGTCCCATATCAACCACTAAACTAAAAACCCAGTTGATTTCATAGTTACCAAGTTCATAAAATACACTGGATTTTGTTCTCACTTGGAAATGAGTCTGATTTGGGAATGTGAAGTTGTCAAGACATTTACGTGTGAACTTGTTTATGAGAGATGCAAGGCCGAATTGAGATGCAAAATTTCTACGTAGTAGATGGTTTCATTTCTTCATCTTACCATTCTACCAACACTCCCCATCAATGCACTTCCATTAATACAGGGCACTCAATCCCCTATTTTGACAATCAATTTTTAAATCACACATTTTAGTATTAGTTGAACCATGAGCATTGTTGGTGGAACCATGAGCTTATGGTTCATTGTTCCATCAAAATTGTCCATGATTCCATTTAAATTATTTATGGTTCCACCTCTAAAAACATCATTTATCATGAATTTTGTTCAAAATCCCTTGTTTCCACCACCTTGTGACCTTTACTCATGGTTCCACCACTAATACTCACGGTTCCATAAATAGAGCTCGTGGTTCCATAAATAAAGCCCATGGTTCCACCAACAATGCTCATGGTTCCATAAACATATATAATGGTTCCGCTAATAGTGCTTAATGTTCCACCAAAAATGCTCAGGATTCCATAAATATGCATGGTTCCATCATAAAAATTTAGCATTTTAGGGGTGGAACCATGAAGAATATTTATGGAACCATGGACCATTAGAGGAAATTTCCACTCAAAATGTTCCTTTGAACTCTAATTCAAATTCCATGTCATCATGTGTTAGCCAATGAAATTGCTTTAAATTTGAAATACTGTATAGGTCTTAAACACTTTTTTAACATAAATTTGGGGATAGATATCATAAAAAAAACTACTTTTGTGTTTGTATTTTCGACATATCTCCTCGTGTTTTTACTCAAATTTCGATCGAGAGAGCTTGTTGGATGTGGAATTAAATCCCGCATCCAACAAGTACCCACTCAACATAATTTTGACGAACCCTGTACCCTTCCTTCTCCTCAGGTACACTCTCCTTAAATCCCTGCATCCGGCAACAATTAACAGATAACCTCATCAGTGACTGTATCAATGTCAAAATCCTCAAATACCTCTAAAACACTCGCAGTTTTACTGAGATTGAGATTGATGACTTGAAGTGAAGGGCAGGTCTCTGCTATTAATTCTAAATGAGAATCCGCAAATCTTCTTCCTACTTCCAGAGGGAACAAATCGGGATACCTTGGAAGAAATGAATGCAAAAGTTGGGGATCCAAAACTTTCAAGACGGTATGAGTGGAGCCTTCAACTCTTCGCCATTGACTACAGACCCGCGAATAAGCCTTTCTATCTTCCTTGTCTGTTACCCTCTTCAATATAAGGCCAACCTCGTCATCACTGATTTTGTCCATGAATAGGAGAAAAGAATGATCTTATCTCAACCCTAAACACGCCACAGTAATGCCAGCAAAAAACCTGCACACCTGTTGTAACAATTTTCATTCCCTTGACAATAACGAAGATGCTCTGCGAATAGTTGTCCCGGTCACAAGGGTACTGTACCAGAGGCAAAGAGGGACTATTTTGATTAGGTGGTCAAGATATCAAATCTTACATAGAACATATATAAATCATTTCTGAAATGGCAAATTACATGCCGTTATCACACTCCTTGACCAGAGTTTAAAAAAAAATTGAAGGATACCAAACCCGAATACATTCGAGACCTAATTGCTTAGCACCATTTGATACCCTATGACTAGGTACCTAATGTACAATCATAAGATAAATAGCATTGGAAATGAGAGACTTCCTAAAATTGCTTTAAAATCAAGTAAAAACCAACTACGCCTCGAGCGATGTTGGTGTAAAAATACCATGGCTTGGTTAAAACATTGGGGCATTAATGAAAATGACATATTGCAGAACATTGACAATGTCAAAAATATTATTACTTCTAAGTTTAAAGAGAATTTCTGATGTGAGGAAATTTAGTGGTTAATAGAAAATTAAGATTCTATAAGGAGGTCATTAATCCTAAGAAGATCAAAAGTATATCTCAGTAGCAACTAGCTCACGAAAGAAATTTAATATAGCCAAGCTTAGAGCGAACTCTCATGAATTCCATAGCGAAACAGGGCATTGGTATATTCCTAAAACTCCATGGGCGAAAAGGGTTTTCTATTTGTGTAAGTCTATGAGCGTTGAGGATGAAAATCACTTTCTCTTAGAGTGCCTTGCTTACAACCACATTAGATATGATTTTCATAGTATTTGTTACAATACAAACCTTTATAACGTCCTAGCTTTCCAAAACTATAGTGTGAGTTTGGAAAGATTATTGGCAAGCTTTTTGAGCACAATCATTAGTTCAACTATCAATAAGTATACCTTTAAAACAATCGTTAATGAAATACGAAACAGGTTCCCAGTTTATTTTGTAAAATGTCTCTAAAGTCCTCCTGATCCCACCACCGGCGCCCATGCGTAGCAAACAACAAGATCCTAATCTTCTTACATATAATACCTAGTAGATGGGTTCTGCAAGACAAAGAAATCCAGTTGGGGCAGAGTTCCAATTTGGGCAAAGTTCCATCCAGGGCAGATCTCCAACTGAGGCAGAGTTCCAGGCGGGGTAGAGTTCCAATTGGGGCAGGGTTCTGGCCGAGGTCAAAGTTACAGCTGGGCAGCGTTCCGACCGGGTAGAGTTCCAGCCAGGGCAGCATTCCAACAAGGCAGGGTGCCAACAAGGGCAGGGTTCCAACAAGCGGGACAGGGTTCCAACAAGCAGGGCAGAGTTCCACCCCGGGTAGATTTATTTGGCATTGAATGTCATAGAACCTCACAGGAACCCTACCCTTGTTGGAACTATGCCCTGGCTGGAACTCTGCCTCGGTTGGAACTCTGGCCCAGTTGGAACTTTTCCCCAGCCGGAACTCTGCCTCGAGTGGAAATTTACCCTGGCTAAAACTTTTCCCTGCTAGAACTTTGCTTTGACTGGAACTCTGCCCTTGGCTAGAACTATGCCCTAACTGGAACTTTTCCTTGGTTGGAACTGTGCCAAGGTTGGAACTTTGCCCATTCAACATTACCAACATAGAATTGTGAAGATTTCAAATATTTAAATATCTGCTAGCTCAATAACTCTTGTACATTCGATAATACATGACTTCCCTATATGTGCATTTTGCCTTCCATATATGCGCATTTACGAAAGGCAAAATGTGCATATAATTTTCGCCTTCCATAAACGTGCATATACAGAAGGCAATCTCGCTTCCGTATATGCGCATTTTCGCCTTCCATATATAAGGTCCTAACTTTCTTTTTATTTCAATAAATTATTTCATCATTGCCCATTGGTCAGAAATTAATTGCAGAACTATAATCAAAATTTTTTTGAAGTTTTAATTTGTATTTTCTTATATATTATATACAATTTTTTTTTTAATTTGTGAAGTAGAGATGTGTGATTTTTAAATCAAAATATTAAGTACTTACTATTTAGCTTTTGATTTCATTCCAATGTAATATAATGGACATTATTTTTTTATTTAGGTTTTTAAAATGATATATAAAACTTTATATATATTATGTTGACAATGATAATATTTATTATCTTTATTAAATTCCAATATAGTTTAGAGAACAATTTTTTTTTATATGAAAAATCAATTTGGGACTTAACCCATAACTTCTTGCTTGTGAATCATAATACTTAACTAACCAACTTAATCTACTTAGCTTATAGGGTGAATATGAACTTAACAATATCATAATTGTGTTTTTGGTAAAAGCTAAGGTGACTGATAATGATGTTATGAAACTTGGTAATGTTAATATTGTCTTATTAAGGATCAAGGGTAAACCATTATGGTGTTCACTCTTAACCTCTACTCTATTACAAATTTTGAAGATTTTTTCATCCTAATATATTTTGGAATACTCCAACTACCAAATTGGTTATGGAGGTTATTAGCATTGAGCCAATAATATTTATTTTGTACTTTAAACTTATAATATTGGAAAATTAGTTTTGATAAGAAAATTAACATTTATAAACCTTTACAATATGTCAACTTTATTTCATACAATCTCATTCTAGGTTCATTTATTTAATTTAAGAATTTAAGATTTAATATTGACTACTTTCATACAATCTCATTCTAGGTTCATGATGATCTCTTGACCAACATATTTTAAGCCTACTCTTCATACAATAAAAAAATAACATTGGAGCCTATATTTTCTTAATGAGCAATTTATATTTATAATATAACTATCTAATCGTGAATTTAGACTCCGTGAAAGTACATTGAGCTTTATTTAATAGAATGGGGTAATGAGAACTGCATTTTACTTTAAAATTAAAGGTTATGAAGTGAATTGTAACAATTGAAGCCTTTATTTGCTTAAATTGAGCAGTTTATTATATGTTTATAATCTAAATATCTAATCATGAATTTACACTCCATGAAAGTACATTTAGCTTTATTCAATAGAATGGGGGCAATGAGAATTGCATTTTACTTTAAATTTTTAGGTTATGAAGTGAATTGTAATAGATGAATCCTACTAGTGAGTCAAATCACAATTAACCTATTGTCAAGTAAAATCACCAACAATGACTTTAATTAATTTTATGGAATTAGATGATATGATCTCTCCTTTATATTATAATGTGCATTAATTTCAATTGCATACTCTTTTTACATTATAATTAAATGCAAAAAATAACATGGAAATTAAATTTGATTTCTTTGTTTTAGCGGTTGATCTACAAGAAAGTAAGGGAGGGCCATCACAATCCAAATGCAAATGGATGGAATGAATGGATGCAAATGGCATACTTATCTACATCTTGTAAAGTATCAAGAAGCAACACTGGCCTCTTTCTAATCATTGCAACATCTCTAGGAAGAATCACTGGCTCTGATGGCTCTAAAGGATCTAACCTCTTCCACTTCTTCTTTGGCACATGGGTGTATACTAGACAACAAAAGATACTCAAATGAGTCACCTTTACCTTCACTCCTATGAATGATTCCTCGTAAGTCTTGTCCCCGATATCTAGTGAAGAATCCTCTTCTGAGCATAAACTGTAGTACTAGATTCCTTTTCCCATAAGAACATGGGTAAATCCTAATCATGGATCATTATTTTGGTAGCCTTCATAATGAACATGTCTTGCAATACATGACATAATTGTTCACAGGAGTTAACCACTAACATTTAAACAATTATGCAATTCATCTAAATATCTTGATTTTGTTTAAGGAAATAAAACTCCTTAATGCACAAAGTAATAAATACTTATCTTGATGTCAAATCACTCTTGATCCTCACCTCCTTCAATAAATCATTGAAGTGCTTGGAGGCATACAACCCATTCTTTATTGGAGTTTCCATCTCTCTACATTATCTAACTAGGAATGTAGTCCTACTTAGGAGGAGGATAGTCTTGAATTAACGCCCTTTGGCGGATACCTAGATACCATGTTCACAATAACAAACAAAAAAAATACAAATATTGCCAAATACTTCTCCAAATCAACTTTTCCTTTCATTGTTATTCTACTATGGATTGAACATCGATGTATTATGATGAAATAAATAAATTGACTCTACAATAGCTAATACATGGAGTCGGAGAAACTATATAAATGGTGCATAAGAGAGAGCGAAGAAAAACTTGAGGAGGCGTGAGACTCATGTATAACTCATGTGGTTCCAAGGCATAATAAAATATATGGAGCAAAAGAAAGTGTTGAAATGACACAGGGAGAATATGGTTCAAGAGAGAGAAAATAAACCTCAAGGAGTATCTCTTCTTCATTATTAGTGGCAATTCACAACCCACATATAAACTCTATGACTTTCTATCAAATTCAATCACAAATATTTCACCCACCCTTGTCACCCACTTTCCCTCATTTATTCATGTTGTTAATGCATGTATTAACTATCTTTAATTCTTCAAATTTAAAATCCCTCGACACACACTTTGTACTGATATTTTTTAATGAAATGCAAATCTAGAGGCTTAGATAAGTATTAATTGAAAATTCTAAAATAAATAATTGGTACAATGATTATATATTACTAAGTGAAATTATTAATATTGGTTATCATTTATATTTAATATTTTTTATTATATTATTATTAAATATTGATATTATATTTTGTGATAGTATTTTATTTTGTTTCTATTATATAAAATAACATAAAAATGGCTATACATATATATAAACTAATATTTGGGCTAGGTATAATGTTCATATTCATGACACTTTTATCTAACTATTGAAACTATTGAATTTCTCTTTCAGTTCAAAGCACTTTTAGAGAGCATGGACATATGGGCATGGCATAAGTTATATTAAAAATTAAATTAAAAAAATAAGTGTTGTTCTCAAACTATAAATATCTTTGTATATATGATTAGTTTTTACAATGTTGATGTATTCTTAATGTTGTTTTGTAATTTTGTCATTGGACTAACAACAATTTTATATTTTTTTCACCAAGAAATAAATTATAATTTATTATTCAAAAATTTGAATCAAAGTTACATGAAATGATCAAAACTTATGCTCTCTACACTTTCACATCATATTCCTCAATACATAAGAAATTAGCATAAAAACCAAAGTTGACTTTCCTCATATCTCATTTATAAAATAAGAGACTACATTGCTATACATACAAAAAAGAACTAGATACATGTAGCTTAGTCTTCCTAACTCATATACAAAGAGATTTAATAGTTAAAAAGAAAGATTTTAAGGTCAAAGAATTTGTCTCACAACTTATACAACCAAAGAAAACCTAAAAATTACAATCTAGGAAAATTGTATATAACCTCTTTATGTTACTCTTTGCTTCATGTATACTTCAAAATATATGTGGCCTTCTTCATGACCAGTAGACATTTTGGAAAGACTATCTATTGAAGTATTGAATTGCATGTAGACGTGCCTGAATGAGATAAAATAAAAGTTCTCTTTCAAACTGTCAATTATGGATTTCCATTGAGCCAATAAGGAGACCTGTAGCTTAGCCTTCCTATCAACCCAATCTACAATTACTCTAGAAGCACCAACCACATGCAAAGATAAGATAATTTTGTTAGAAGTAAAAAATAACAATCCCCAAAATGCCATAAATTCCACCATGGTGTTTGTGCCTTCCCTCCCCATAGCCTATCCAAAGAGGATATTTTTAAAATCTATTTATAATTATAACCATTCCAACTCCAGAATATGCTTCTTGCGAAGCCCCATCAAAGAGGCCAATAAGAAGTTCATAAAAAAGATTGAGCTAGAGAGTTTCTTTAATTGGTTGGGAATGAAACTATTTATACACCCCTTAGACTACCAATGAAGCATTTACCTTTGAAGCCCCATCAAAGAGGCCAATAAGAAGTTCATAAAAAGGATTGAGCAAGAGAGCTCCTTTAATTGGTTGGGAATGGAACTCTTTATACACCCCAACAATTTTTTAGACTACCAATAAAGCATTTACCTTTGCATTTTTTAAAAGGACATTGTTTGAGTGTCTCCAAATTTCTTATATAATGAAACTTTGGGAAAGTTTTTATGATATTCATATTTAATGCATCTAAACAACAAAAAAAACAAATATTGTACATATTTCTAAGTTTTTATATTAGTATCTCTCTTGTTCAAAAAACCAAGTAGTTTGATTTATATTAGGATCTCTCTTGTTCAAGAAACTAAGTTCTTTAAATACAATTTATTTGTTTATTATTTAGTCAGTAATATAAATTTATGAATAATTTATAATAAATTTTCAATTTTTTAATTATACTTCTTTTTTTTTATCA
>LPNX010297177.1:0-39164 GCA_001517045.1 Pseudotsuga menziesii | reverse complement strand
CATTATCATCATGTATTCATTATACCAAAATCTTTCTCTCTTTTATTTATATATATTTATATATATATATATATATATATATATATATATCACATTTATAATTAAATAAGTCTTAACATTGATTGTAATAAAAATTGAAATATCAAGCTAGCCCTTTATTTAATTGGTAAAAATCAACTTATAAAATAGCTTGTAGAGCCATAAGGAAACAAACATGCTCTTTTGTTTTTAAGAAGTTTTAAAGATTGGACTTTCAAATGACATAATTTAGTTGTATATTCCATGCATTTTAAGATAATACCAACGACTAGGCTTCGTGATTGAGGGGGATGTAAACCTTAACTTTTGCATTGGTTTTTGATGGTGAGACAGACGTCGTGTTGTTGTTTCTTGGATATCTGTAACATGTGCTTTTGTACCCTCCTTTGTGTTTGCTTCTGTATAACCTTAGAACTGGGTTTTCTACCCTTTACTTCTAAAAAATTTCGGGGTTTTTTCTACCGTGGAGTTCGAATCCCTGGAGTCCAGCCTGGATTTTAGCCCGATCTAGTACCAACCAGGTTAAACAAGTGGGAACTGTCTATTTTTGTCTCTTTTGGCACAAGTTTACATCGATTATCACGGGTTTTCTAGGGTTTCCTAATTGTTATTTTTTTATTTTGTTCTTTGGGGAAGTTGGGTCTTGGGGTATCGATATGTCTGCTTTCTCAATGTCGAATTCTGAGCCTGTGATCAACTGTCGATCAGATGGTTAGATGTGGGCCTCCTCGAAAGGCCCCTCACCTTCGAGACTGAAGGACGTTATTTATGGGATTTAACCCTCCTATCAAACTAGTGCAGGAAAGCACCTCGATTTTTTGGATGCAGGTACTACGAGATTTGAAGAAGGTTTAGGACCCGATCCCAGCCATGAAACCTCAGGTTGGTGTTGTTGTATTGACTGCTCTTAAGTCGAATAAAGGTCGTCTTCGTTTCGAGAAAGTTAAGGGAAGGCCTCTATATGTTTTAGGTTGGGATATTACCTGTGATATGGTCTCTCATCTCCCTGAGAGGGCACTTGTCAGCAAGTTCGAGTTGCTGCGCTTGACTTGGGAAGAAATTATTTCCTGGATTAGGGTTAAGTGGCAACCTTTTATATCTAACATCCCCTAGGTGATGACGTTGGTGAACGATTGGGTGGTTTTTCACTTCATGTCTGTGGAGGACCGCTAGGCCAGCTGGCGTGGGTCTCTTCATGTCCAAGGAGTCATCCATGGATGAAGTTTTTTTAACTTTCCAGCTGCTTCTAGTTGCACTGTAGCCCATTTCCAGCAATTTAATGTGGGTTGTGCCAAGCGGCCGCTTGGTCATCCCCTTCGCCGTCACCCCATGTCCGAAGGGCTTGTCCCAAGCAGCAGAGAGCGCCATTCTCACAATACACCAGATTGCACATTGTTTTGGATGAATTTCTTCCTCAACCCTTTCTTCCTCTCTTCGTGCCGAGATCAATCGACTTATCGTTTCTTCTACAAGTATAAGTTGTTGAAGATGTATGTAATCCGCATTAATTCTGCCATCTTCCTTTGAATTCTCGCAAATTCTTACCGACCAATTTGAACGACACATGGCGTCCTTCGATACAATTTCTTGCATCTGATATATATCTATATTATAGTGTTGCAAAACCCTCACTTCAGGCAAGTTTTTCCAAAATTTTCAGATCTGAGGTTTATGTTTGCAGAGTTATTAGACAATTTTCAATTTGTTCATTTCTCCTTTGATTATCTTTTTGATTTTTTCCCAAGTGTCCCAAGGACATTTCCCCAATATCAGGGAAGGTTTCATATCCAGGAAGGTGTTTCACTCCTCCATTTGCTTCTACCATTACTGGGTATTTCATTAGGTGACCCATCATTTCAGTCACCTCATTAGCACTGAACTGCTTCCAATAATTTTTAGAGAGAGCCCCAACTCTCCTTACACATTCTAAACTTTCTGGATGTTGAATGCAATCCTCAATAACTGCAAGATGTTCTCCCCAGAGAGCCATTTATACCCATATACCTGAAATGGAAAATAAGAAACGTGAGTAGAATCATTCATACTTATGCTTGAAATAAATTAATGTTTAAAATGGGGCCCAAAAAATCCCTGTTCATTATAAGGGAGGTTATTCTTTTATGCAATTCATACATTGCACAAACAAAAAGTATAGAACAGTACAAAAGAAATAAAGCAAAATAATGGAGCCTAAATAAAGAGTGCATTGTGATACTATAGGAGGAAGTTGGAGCATGGAAAATTCATTCTTGACTAAATCTCAGAGCAAAGACATGAACTGATTTGGATCTATAATCTCTAATATAAAATTCCAAGTAAACTGGATTTGCTCACCACTTACCCTATAACTATAGCATGCAACATCAATTTCAGTAACAAGGGGCATGACCTATAGAAGTGTGCTCCAATGTATGTTGGTTGGGATGCGGTCTAGCCGTAGGTTGGTGGGAGTCTACCCCAACTATCCCAGGTTCAATTCCTAGTGCATGCATACTCGAGAATCCCCAAAGTGACACATCCCAAGAATTTTGTACCCACTCTGGCCAAAATTTGGGTTGTTCTTGTTCAAGAAAAAAGAAGAAGGGATGCTTCAATGTATGTTCAGGTTGGGAGGGAGGGGTATGCTTGGGAGAGCAGTTGTTGCAGAGAAAACAAAAATAAACAACATCAAAGCATGATGTAAACAAGGTACAAAATCTTAAACCAATCACCTGGCCATGTTGATGGTCTCTCTTTTTAAATTATGTATATTGTGGTTGATATGCACCCATAGCAATTTGAGTATCTCTTGAACCATCCATTGAATGTTGGTTAATATTTGCTGACCCTATAATGACATACTCATCATCTATAATCATACCCTTTGAATGGACATAAATCATGAAGCGGCGATTTTTCAGAGCTCGAGCCTCTTACATGAAGAATGTCAATAAAATTTAAATGTTTCAAGATTGAAATTCGAAGCTAACATCCAAAAGAATAAGATGATATTAGTTTCAGTAATAGTCAAGATTTATTAACTCTAAACTGAAATTTTTGAAGGCAGAACAACACTTGAAAGCAACTAAACTAAATAGTATTCTGTAGATTACACAAGAAAGCAATTTTCTACTTAAGGTATCTAATAGCAAAAATCCTAATAGGCCAATTAATAATAGAGGACAGCATAGATCATTTTATGTAGAGGGTTTGACAAAAGAAGAAAAGTGAATAAAGTACATGAGGTGTATTTTGTGGAACTGTACTTGCAAAAGGTGCTTCATTATTATCCCTTGCTTCATGATTCCCAAGACAAAAGAAGTTCAAATAATCATGAGGATGATATGTCTTTTCAAGACCAGCTTCTTCCAAATCCCTGAAAAAAGTCTGATACATCATCATCATAGTCTGTCTCTACAATGTCAAATAAAAGCTTAAGATACAAAATGATGGAGGTCTTAAAGCAATAATATTGTCATCATAATCAATAGGTTCAATATAAATATATATTGATTGAGGATTCCAATGGGTTAGCTCAACCGGTTGTCTCCAATTTGCTAGTTCTGTGCTAGCAAGTGCCCGGTTTGTATCCCTCTCAGTTAGGAAGTCTAGTCTTACACCGATGGGCTTACTAGGGATGCCATTCATGAATGTGGAGAAGCATCTCTTGGTTTTCCTTGGGAAAAAATATATTTGTTAAGGTATTGAGTGAATTAAAGAATCTCGATGCGGAGAAGGAATAATCTTAGCATCTTTTGTAACCTCAAATCACACCATGACACATCCATCCTTCCATTAGAAAAATTGATTAATAGTATCAAAAAGATTTCTCTACCAAAAAAATCTATCGTAGGTGACCAATCAAAGAATTTTGATCTTTGGAATACATAATAAACACATAAAAGCTACAATAAATGCATATTCAAGGTCGTAATTTTTAGAAAGAACAAAAGAAATCTGGAAAGCCATAGAAGATTCAAGCATATTGAACTATATGGTAAAGTCAAATGGGACTTTTCTAGATGAAATTAGATAGCAAAGGTCTGGATTTGCTAAAAAATATATACTTTTTCTCTTTTTGTGAAATGCTTCTTAATTTTCTATTACTGTAAAAATATGTATAATAAACATTTTGCAAAAAACAAAACAGACGGAAATTGGCCACCACCATAGGGCTATAAAGATACATAAACAACTTTCTACTCAAAGACTAAAATAACTGAAGCAATGAAAATGATATGGGTCATGAAAGACAAAATATCCAACAAAATTTACCCATGATTAAAAAAATCATTGGTGCAAGGCCAAATAGAAAAAGTCCATAATAAAAATTGAACTCTGCCCAGAAGTGTGCACCAACAGTTAGCATGATACTATATATTTAAGCATAAGCATCACAGTTGCAGGGTCTTCGTCATTTGGGGATGTTCATTGACGATCAGAGGTCCCTACTCATCGTTACCCTTCATAGATGAACTAGCCACCTCAACAATAGCTAACAAAACATCAGGCGCTTTGTCATCCAGCAATAACTGTGGCACATCATTGCACCAGCAATGTGACCAACTCTGCCTTTGGTCCCTCCACTCACAAACCACCTACCTACATTACGGTGGAGCCCGTGTTGGCCCTATACATGATGGGGCATCTAAGAAGGCATGGTTAACCTTTCTCTAAACCATTATAGTAGGGCACGACTCATAGAAAAGAGGGTCCCTCCACATTATATAAGCACTAGCAGATATGCTTGAAGACCAGAGAGCATTTCACAACAAAGGCTTGAACCTACAAAGAAAGATTTACCATCACAAGAACTCTGTTGTTCCAAGAAAAGGATTCCAAAAACTATGCTTGAGAGCTTCAATGCAATTGCAGAAAGCACATATAGGCCAGGTCCACCCTTGATGACGTAATACTTAGCATGCAGCCAAACCACCAGAAATCAAGGATCATGCAAATATGGCTTTCTTAGGATCCATTGAAAATTTCCAAGGCTAAAAATTTTGTGAGCTTTTGAAGTTTCTAAATCTTATTCAGCCGCACATCCAACAATAGAGTTGGTTAAGCCAACTGCAACCATTCATAGGCTTGTATTTGACAAAGGAATTTCTTGGTTCCAATCCAAATCCTTCCACAATTCTTTGGAGGGGCTATACCTAGTTTAAAAAATAGGCAATCGAGAATTTAACTATAAATCTTTTAAAAAATGAACTTATCAGAATTTTTAACCTGGAAAGTCAATGTCAGATGGGTCCATGGAATTCAGCATCTACTGTCATACAAGAAAATATCTTGGAGTGTTCTAAGTCCATTGCAGAAGAAATGTGTAGCAGAGAACCAACTTCTCTCAACAAGAAGCTTTCTTGCATCAAGAATGGTATTCAAGGCTACCAGATGGAGTAAACATTGACAAAAGGATCATTTCTGAAGTGCTCCCCCTTCTAACAGAGGAAGTGTTTGATAGCTTCCAATTCCTTCCAAATGCTTTTAGCAAAATAAAGGAGCCTTCAATCCTGACAGAGGGAAGGGTAATGAGGGACTGAAAATTAAGGCCTTGCCATCCTTTCTTCCCATAAGGATCCCCATGCCAACTTCCAAATCTGCCAAGTTCGTAGATGTTGAAAAAATACTAGCAAAAGTTTTTGAATATAGCATTGCACCTGCTAATTGCATTTCTTGAAAAATCTTCAGCACCTCTTTGCAATGTCCATTCTGTGTAAATCCTGAAATAATGGCATTCCATGACACCGCAGTTCTTCGAATCATGCCATTGAAGAGTTCCATGGCCTCATGGACAAACCCATTCTATAGAAGAGGCTTTGAAACCCATCTGAAGAGGATTTGAGGCCTTCAACCCATTCTGTATTTATAAGTGAAGTAATCCTTATATTATCTAAAATCTTGTAACAACTTTTAATTGCATTGATCTGAATTTTCTCTTTCACTGATTGCATATCCTTGTTTTTACCTTTCAGATGGGTTCAAAATGGCACCAACTTATAGCTCTTGAGGCGTAGGATAATGAAAAAAAAACTTGTCTTCTTCTGATTTGAAATGGAATATGGTTGGAGGGAATTATGTTGCATGGATCAAATCAGACAAAGTTAAAGAGCTAGTTGCCGAGGAGTGCAAAAACCCATTGTATCCAACAAGCTTTCGAAAAAGTTACAGCAGTAAAACAGAAAAAGAAAAAGAAAAATATGCAAATCAAATGTGTAGAATTGACATCACCTTAGAATATACAATGTGAGTTTTTCTTTGTTGTTCTCAGTTCTTGGAAACTATTTGAGATAAAAGCATTAGTTGCAACAAGAACAATTGATGCTTTAGTCTATTGTGAATTCTGAAATGTTAATATCTTGTTGTTGCTTGTAGCTTTTGGTGTACGTATGGGCCAGATGACCACCGAGAGATCAACAAACTACCTGTTGATATATCCAAAGTGGCTACACATGGTAATGGGAGTTGTCCAGGTCTTAAGCATCTAAGATGTGGGTGTCTTTGTCATTTTAGCATCCGCATACTGAAGAAGGCCCCAAAACATTTCCTAATCACTTATAGTGAGATGAATCATATCGATAATCGGTGTAAACTTTGTCATGGACAAGAGGTTGTTGATTGTGTAGGCACAAGGGCATACCATGCACCTCATATTAGCAAAGAACTATGTCAATGGGTAGAAAGATGTTTGTTTTTGGGGATGTCTGCTGAATGTGTACATCAAAAACATCGTGAATTAGTACATGATAAAGTATCATCTTTTGAAATAGAGTTTGATTGAAATGATTTTCTTTCACGTGATGACATTGGCAATATAGAGATAAAATTGAAACATGCCCAATATATGTTTGACAAGAATGATGCCCAAAGTATGCGTATATGGCAAGCTCCAAACCCTGATAAAGTGTTCTACTACTCTAAGTTTGACAAAACCGTAGATAATGAGAGTCACACACCATTCATTGTAGGCATCCAACTACCATTACAGTTGGAATGGATGAGAAAATATGGTCATGATAGTATATTAGCAATGGACTCTACATTTGGAACAAATCATTTTAAGGTATGTTTATATGTCATGTATGTACTTTTTCTTCGGTCATTTGTTATTTATAATATGATTCAATCATGTAGTGATATCATATTTATTTGTGTGCGGTTCCAACTTTATACATTATTGGCATTTGACTCCCAACATAATGGTGTTCCTGTGGCATGGGTCATCATGTCAAGATCTATGACCTCGGATATTTCCAAATGGATGGAAACATTACTTCTTAAAGTACACATGGGTATGTTGGAATGGAAATTGAATGCATTCATGGTAGACGATGCAACGCCAGAGATTGGTGCAATTAGGTACATATAGCTAGTAGGGTGTTTTTGCCCTTTTCTCGAAATAAAATGTTTCATACAATAGTAAAGACACATTATACAAATAGGACTATATTTTTAACATTGTGTAACATATTTATCCAATAGGGCGACATTTCAATGTGAAGTCTACTTATGCAATTGGCATGGCTAAAAAATCTTGTCATGAAAGTTAAGGATGACACCGCAAGGCGTTCGATGTTTAAGCATTTAGGCGACATTATGCACAACCACAAAAACGCAGAATCTACTCTTGAGGAGGCCAATAGGCTTTTGAATGAATTCAAAGAAGAAAATGTCTTTGTTGAGTACTTTCGAGCAAAATGGTTGGACAAAATAGGTTTGGGTTCACATTATAATATCTAGATATTTTTCTTTAATGAATAGCCTATGGATAATCCTCAACTACTATGCAATATTTTCTATAGTTTTATATTTCACATACTTTTAGATTTCAAATTTCATGTTTTCACAATAAATACAAATTTTCCTAGTTATTTATTTCACTCTTATCCTATGTGTTTAGCCTACTAGCATGTTATATAGTTATTAGCTTATGTTCTTTGATGTTTATCAGGAATGTGGGCAAAATGTTGTTATACTTTAAAGCATGCTGGACAAGAAACAAATGGGGCCATCGAGTCATACCATTCACATTTGAAAAATGTATTTTTAAGGTCCATACGATCAGCTTCCCATCATCAAGTAGATTGGTTGGTGCATCAATTGATAACAGTGGTCCACATTTTTTATTGGTGGTGTGAATGTGGAAAGGAAAATGGTTTCCATAGAAATTATAGAGTGGAGAAAATAGATGCTCGGTCCTAGCTAAGAGCACAATCTATTCCAGATGACAACGTTACACTGCACCACTCAGATCCTTCGATGGCATGGGTGCAAAGCCAACATGATGAGATGAAAAGATATATGGTATGTCAATCAAGTCCAAACTTTGCTATGTGTGATTGCAATTGGGCAAAAAAGGGATATTTGTGCAAACATGTCATTAAGGTTACCATGATGAAGGACAAAAATAAGTTGGAAATAAGAATCGATGAAACAACTTCATATCATGTTATTTGAGTATTTCAAAATGCATATTTAGATCATTAGCAATGTTTTAGATCTTAAATAGTAATTCTTGTGGCCTAATATGTTGCAATGTTTTGTTACCAGATCATTGAAAACGATGGTTTTGGAATTGCAAATGACTTGGATATTCCTATCATGGTAGTTATTTCATAACTTGGTTCATTTTATAGTGTTCTATTACTCTTTTACTATTGACGTGAATTTTTTTATTATTTGTTTTTAGGTATATAATAATGTTAATGGTTCGATGGATACTTCTCATAATGTAAATCGAAGTCATGATCAAAGAAGCGTATCGCGACATATTCGAGACATTTTTGAGTCAATTATGCAGTTCCCTAGTGAAGAATCACATCTCCACTTCTTAGAGAAACGCATGGAAGATGTTTCCAATGAGTTCAAAGCAACATTGGTATCAAGCAATTTAGGGTTGGACCATCTTACTGCTCCATATTTTCGACAAGTGGAAAATGGATTTGGGCATACTCTATAACGTCAAAAAGATTTCTTGGAAAATATGGTCACTCGTAAACGCTCTTACACATCATCTAGTTCTACATACTTTCCTCCCCCAACACATGGGATTAAAAGGAGAGAAACATTTGATAATGTCCTCGATAGAGCTGCCAAACGAGACAATGAAATAAATCCAAATAAGTGAAGGTGAGAATTACAAATATGAAAATTTGGTTATTCTAAAATGTTTAAGCTTGAAACATGGATGATTTAGAATTTCATCACTATGCAAATACTTTAATGCTTTTATGGTTTGTAATTCTAGATAAAATGAATAAATGTTATGCTCATTTCCATATTTCCTTGCATCTTTTTTAGGTGGCTTTGAAACTTGGATATCAGAGCATGAAGAGCATTGACATGACTAAAGGAATAAGTTGTATCATTGAAAATGAGTTGTAGTTTTCCAAAGATAAGACACTGACACTTCTTACACAAGTTGTTTTAGACAAGACAATTTTAGAAAATGTTTATAAATTGATAACATTGTCAAGAGGACAAAAACACTTTCAAGAACTCAATGCAATCAAGTGTTAAATCATATCTAAATTCCAAATGTGTATAGCGTGTATGCCTCAAGCAGGTCAAATGGCATTTATGCCTTGATTGCAAAAGACAAAGTTTTCAATAACTCACTGTCAATGCATAACCACCATTTATGTATCAATTTCCAGCCAGTCAAAAAGAGGTTATGGTAGTCCTCAAACCTAACTTTTAGTTTACAATTCAATAGACATCAAGTTGTTTAATTTTTTTATTTTTTATTTTTATTTTTTTAATTTTTTTTTTCTGATATTTTTGCAAATCCCTTGAATCTTGTTGGTCCAATGGGGAAATCATCTCCATTGGAAGAGTTTCAACAATCTCTATTCATACATGCAATAAACATCTCGAAGGACAATTTTGTAAATGGTATCCTTAGTATGCTTTCTCTTTTTTCTATCCTTATTCCAACCATGTATATGAGAAATTGTTTTCCTATTATGTTCACCCATTACTTTTTCATTTATTTTACAATATTTTTTGTAATAGTCTTTTATTCGAAGAAGTCGTCGCGTGCCAGTGCATACATTTTGAAAGATGTATCATTTTTAGTGTTAACCTATTATTTAGAAATTTATCTCATACTGCATATAGATGTTGTTTTATTCTAATTTCTTTGAGACATGAAAAGGCACCCAATACACTCAACCCATAAAATATTTCTGATACTTTTTCATATTGTTAGCATTTCAGAAATGAAAGGCTTTCCAATGCATATATTAAGGGGTGTTTTTCTCATTATAAATATTGAATATGATCTGGTTTCGTTTTATTTATCTAATTTATTTCTGCATATTAAAAGGTTGTCAATTCATTCAATCTTATTATATTTCAAAAAATTTATGATTATTTTAGCTTAATTCAATAGTTTTAAAAAATTAAACGTCTTATATGTTTATAATAAATGAAAAAAATGTCTTATATGCTTCAAAGTTCAGATATCTCAAAAAGTTGCAAAGGCACCTAATATCGTTGTGTAAGCTCATGTATGTTATTTCCCTTAAATACATTCCCAATATTATCTGCCAGTTATTTGAAAACACTAGTTTATTGTTTTTCATTTTATTTTTAAAAATGAAGTCCCACTTAATTTATAGTTATCTTTTGGGGGGTATTTATTTGGATCCTAAATGGCTATCAATGCATAAATATTTGAAATAATTTACAGAAGTAGTTCATCATTTCAAATTTTGCTTAGTATGTTTTACTTTTATTAAGTTGATTTTATAGTAGATTTACTTTTCTTGATCCATTTTGTAAAAGGCACCTACTATCTTCTTTACTCAACCCTCTGTACTTGCTTTTAAGTGGGGCTTTGTAGTTCAGCTTTCCTATATAGATTAAACATCATCTTTCGGGAGATAGCACTAGATCACAACTCTCAACTTTTTTCATTTTATTCTATAGAGTCTAAATTGTTGTTGTTTATTGTACTGGGAAAAAAGTTAAAAGCAGAAAATTACAAATTTATAAAAGTTGAATAATGTGGAAAGATGAAAGAGTGAGGTCGTTAAAAGCAGGACAATAGGAGGTTATGGAATCTCTAAAGGAATTTTTTTATTGAGGTTCTTGTATAGAATATGAGACTGTAT
Source organism: Pseudotsuga menziesii (assembly GCA_001517045.1). NCBI lineage: Eukaryota > Viridiplantae > Streptophyta > Pinopsida > Pinales > Pinaceae > Pseudotsuga > Pseudotsuga menziesii. The sequence continues at coordinate 28,029 of LPNX010297177.1, read as the reverse complement.
TGTTCTAAACAACTAAAAGCATGATGTTCTTAATCTTAATATTCTAGAGCATTGATTGCTTAGCACTTGCTATAATTTTGTAAATTTTTTGATAAGTTGTTGGTATGTACTTGTAGAGCTGCAATGTATCTATGAAACACTACTTAATGGAATTTGCAATTATAATGAAAAAGATTTAGATGGTTAATTTAAATTATTTTTTATTTCTAAAGCATAGTGTGTCACGAAGAAATACTTATCCTCATTAGCAACAACAATTATGAACAGCCTAGCATTGCCATGTTAATGAGTTATTTCAGTTCACTATTTTGCATATAAATATGGAGGGGTCAAATGTTATATTATCATTTTCTATGAGATGATCCAAATGTTATTATATTATCATTATAAGATGATCCAAAGTCATATAAGAGTCTTTGAGTTTAATTCATTGGACCTTTGGGATATTGGTGGATAGTTTCAAAACAATTATGGAATGAGCATATAGCACAAACTACTTACCAGTTAGTTGTCAAAACATGTGAACTAAATTTGTCTCTGAACCAACCAATTGTGGAGAATTATAAGCAATGGCATTGGATTAAAACCCTTTTCTGCTACAATGGTTCCTTCCTTCATAACTATAAAACTATCTCTTTAATAAGTTACAAGGAGATGTTGTTGATTATTGGAATTGTAAATAGACCAAACAAATGTGCCCATCCGTGTTATGAACTCAAAACTATGGCCAAAGGACAGAAAGGGCTGATATATTATTTTACTATTTGCAATCATGGAACAAAGGTTGGTATTTCTGCAATAAGATTATCAAATCATACTAAAATCATGATTTTGTCTATTCATGGAAGAAGGCTAACAACAGAGAAGTTTTGATTGACTTCACGTCGGGACAAATTAGGATATCTCTTTAAGATGTTCGCCAAGTGCCAAAATCTTATTGATACATGCAAACTATTGGAAAATTGTGTGAAGGGGAAACAATACATAGTGTGTTTAGAATTTGCACAGAACAAAGCAGAGTGCACGTGAGTATTCTTCGTTTTTATGCCTATGCACATACAGAGAACTCAAAAGTAGGGTCAATCATGTTTTACACTGTACACACAATGGCTTCATATCATGTTGGCTTTGTAGCCACGATGGCCATCTTTCAATCCCCGTGATCTTGCTTTTGTCTGCATTGGTAATCATTGCAATTTGTTTTTTTTTTTATGTTTTTCATTTATGGCTGGGGTTATGTTCACAATATGGATGCGGGGATTTTATCAGAACTTCTCGTTGTGGGTTTTGGATACTTATAGCCTGAAAAAACAATTGGAGGAAGAAGACAATGAAAATGAATTGACATTCTATAGCTGTGACTTTGGCAATGGAAACACCCCATCTAAGAATAAATGAAGTGAACAATGCTTATGTGTGTGTTTGAATTGATTTGGTTTTGCATAAGAATTGCTTCCCAGCCACTGCTATAACAAGTTTTGGAAAAATAGAATTGGTTGGTTCTTTCATTTTGCCTAAACTTCACATATCAATGTGGATGAGGATTTGTGAACAATGCTTATGTGTGTGTTTGAAATGATTTGGTTTTGCATAAGAATTGCTTCCCATCCATTGATATAACAACTTTTGGAAAAATAGATTTGATTAGTTCATGCATTTTGCCAAAACCTCAAATATCAGTGGATGAGGATTCGTGAACAACGCTTATGTGTGTGTTTGTAGTTTGTACTGATTTGGTTTTGCATAAGAAATGTTTCCCATCCATTGATATACAACTTTTGGCAAAATATATTTGATTTTGGGTTTTGAGCTCAGGGTTCAAACATAACTCCATGTTTTTTAGTCGCACACGTTCCCCCCATGGCTTGGAAGATCCGCTCCGTCCACTTACAAACTGGCTTATTAATTTTGATATTGCCATTTTTTGTATTGATATGCCCCTTTCCAGATTCTTAGTATTGATAGGTTTACCATTGTCCTCTTTCTTTGATTGTGATTCATATATGATGCTTATTATCCATATATTGATTTGTTTATGATTGAGATTTTATGGTGCTCAATATCTGAATTCTTAGTATTGACATGCTTATAGTTGTTACATTGAATTAGTAATAATTTGTCTATTTATGATTGTTATCATCATAATTAACAAGCCAATTCATTTCTCCAAGGGTTCACATACTGATGGATGGGAGGCGATGATTATCCAAACCAAAATCAATGCATTTTTAGCCTATTTTCAGTAGTTATGCACTCATTCCCTAATATCAAATTCTTGATATAATAACTAAATATGCTCCATTATACAAAACTATAAAAACAAATAACTAAAACCAATATCAAATCTAAATAAATAAAAAACAAAAGCAATCAAATACCAACCTGCACCTCACTGGGCTCGAAGTAAATAAACATGAAATAGCCAATAACGAGTCTAGTGGGTATGCCAAGTCCAAAACCAATGAAACTCAATAGAGTAGTCAAAAAACCCATCTCCCTTGGCATGTTCTTTCAAAAGTAATTAAGCTCACAAGATTCAAAAGAGTTACGATCCAATCCAGACAATATCAGGAGCCCTAATTGGCATGGGTATCACGTTATGTCAACAGAGAACTTATTCCTTAGAAGGCCTAAAATCAATGTATCTACTAATCCTTTGAATTAAGAAATGTATCCAATGACTGCGCTAATAAAATAATGGAGCAATCCTGCATACCCAAGTGTCCTCTCCAATGTTTGTGCTAATAAAATAATGGAGCAATCTTGCATGCCCAAGTGTCCTCACCTCCTTCAAAATCACAACAATAATTGAAAATCCCGCCTATATTATAGAACATAATTTTTTATTCACATATGAATGGTCGATCTAAGGCAGTCAATCAAACATTGGTTCAATTTTTTATAACGTATAGCGATAAGCATCCTATGAGTTGGGTTGAAATCCTACCATAAATATTGTATCGTTATAATTAGATGGTACTCAGTACACACATCAACATATGCGTCTACATTTGAAACCTTTTTGCAACTTTTTCCTTAGACAACATTTGCATATTGCACCACACTTTTGCTAATGATATCAAATAAGGCAAAGTATAGAGTGCAAGGAATAAGGTAACAATCTAAATGTATTTTAAGTTTCAAACATATCAGCTAATTAGGAAGGCCTCCATGCCAAATTTATAAAGCGCTATTGAGCTTACACTATTAAGCTTTCAAATGAACAAAGGGAAGATGATATATTGTGAAAACAACCCCTCCAAAGATATATCCATCAACAATCTCCATTACAAATGAACCATTAAATAATGTGAAACCATAAACAATAAAACATAGCAACAACCTTTCAATACATCAGCAAGATCTTTTTATTGAACAATGATAACATGTTGAAAATGATACATGGCACAAACTTACAATTTTACACCAAACATTACATCGTGGAGAAAACATTCTTCTTTATTAAAAGAGTCACACCATGAGTGACACCAAAACAGTTACAACAAACAAGCATACACATATCAAAGATGTGTGTAATAATGTACAAGCCTAAATTTTGATGAAATAGATGTTGATAACATTTCATTTTTCACACCCCCTCTGGAGTGGACATTTCAACAGAGAGTATATCAACAAACATCCTATTTATATTTGAATGGTGGTTGATCGTAAAGGAATGAAATTCAACAACAATGGTTCTTGCTTCTACATGAAGCGGTATTAAATTCATTTTTTTTATTTGGTATATTCCCTTCATTTGGTTACATAGAAATTCAGAGTTGATGTATACACATATGTCATTGGCACTATACATGTTGGTTGTTTTTAGCCTTTCTATAAGCACAATGTAATAAGCTTCATTGTTCGTTGTCCTCCCACGAATCTCTTTTTTCCTTTGTAAAGCATCATTCAAAAAGTTGTTGTGCAAGACATATTCAATGATGGCCTGTCTTGTGTTGAGATAAAAGGACACTTGAATGCACAGTGTCCATTCTTGCACCATCTTGTTTGTATCAGATGCGCTGCAAAAAAAAGAACACAAAAAGAAAACAATTTCTCATGAGATGTCAATAATTTTTTTAGATTTATCACATAGATTCAATAGATAAGTACATATGAAAGTATAGTGGAATATTGCCAAAGAAAACAAAAAGCCCTAGTGAAAAACAGTTGAATTACCTAACGAGTTGGTTTGGTTTGTTGATGCTTCAACCTCATATGGTGTACATAAAATAAATAAATAAAATATCAAAACTGGAATCCATATAACTCTAGATGAGAATGTGCAAATATGCATTATGCAAGATGATCGAAACATTTTGTCTTTGTTCAAATTCAAATCCCTGCTTGATTATTATAATTCTTAGGTAGTAGCTTGAAAATTACCAGAAAAATGATTTAAACACCAGTGAGCAAATGAGGCAGCGTTTACTCATCTAACCCAAAATGGGTCAAAATGGCATACCTCAATTTTGTTTTATTCAACTTTGCAACATCCAAAAGATTCTTTCCAAATGAGGTATTTCTAGTAGTCTCATATAGAACATTTATGGCCCTCTTAGGGAAACGATGCAAATTTGAAATGGTACCTTACAACTATTGAACAAAATCTTGTTTTACAGAGTAATGTCTTAGTACGAAATGCGCTAAGTAGACAACAAACTAAAACCAATCATATACAATTATTTTCTATCACTAAAATGGTATATACAACATACAAAGTGAAATGCACCTAGAACATTATCTCTGTGGCCTTGAGCATTATCACACGAAATATTATGAACAGTTTCCATGGAATTGTTCACTTGTTACTGTCTCTACAGTCTCTTCACATAGCCTAGCGTGCTAATTACATTCTGTATTGGATTTGCACAGTTTATTGTTTCTAATTAATTCATACATTTTATTTTTTAACTTCTTTTATAGTTTTCATATCATATATGACGCCAAAACTTAATATCCCTGTGAAGTTTTATAGAGATATCGCATCTCATCACACTAAAAGTAGCATCTGGATTACTAGAAATATTTGAGCAGTTTGACTATGCTCTGGTGACTAGAATTATGTTTTGATAATTGATAAACTTGTTATCTTAATTTAATTTAGGTGTGAAGCTACAGGTCTCCCTACAAACATCACTGTCCATGTGGAGAATCACATATTCAAGCTCCATAAGGTGGAGAAATTATTATTGATCATTAAGTCTCATGATAATCTATATGGTATATTAAGTTATTCTTCAAAGTGGAACTTTGGTTAACGTGTTTGAGAAGTTTTTCTGCAATTTAATCATATTTTACTGTTGGTTATTTCCTTTCTTTGCATATCCCCTGGTGTCAAAAAGTAGTTACTTGAAAGAGAGCTTATCCTATACATCAAAGATCACTCTGCCATTAGAAAATGAAGTCATTCATAATTCTGCTTCTGATCTGGAATTTTACCCATGATTTTTTTTTCCATTTTTAATACAGTCTGGATGATTACATTTATGATTATTTACTCAAAAGGAATTTGCATACATCGACAAAAGCCTTTATGCAAAAGGGCAAAGTTTTCCAAGCTCCAGTAGGTAAAGTTTGTTTACCTTCATTCCCTTGTCAAATACTTGTTCTACTGATATTTTTTGTTAATTTTGCACAAGTTTATATACTCTTTCGCCTTAGATCTGTAGCAAATTTGGATCAATAGGTAGTTTCCTGTTTTTTATTGTGGCAGTTGGCCTGCCTCATGAAAGCAATTCTGGTAATTCTAGGACTGATTTCAGGACATAAGGTAAAATTTATTAGTTTGAGTGAGTATTCAATGTTCTCTGTGAAGAACCACCAAATTTGTGCAATATGCAACTGGCTGCTCGAATTAATTATATTTTTTTTCTTTCCATGAACAATAATTATTATAATTCATTTATACTATAATGTTGTAGTTGTGCTCTTGTTCTTCAATATTAAGCAAGCTTTCACCAAGTATAAGATCTCTAGTCAACTGGTTGAAGTTAAACATATGTGAAACCTAAAATTGTGAAGGGTTGAACATCAGAGGTCACAAAATGCATTGATTTGGTTTGTCGTATAGGCGTTATTTGATGCAAATACATGCCTAAAGTTTGATAATATACTGAATTGCATATAGCTATTGATGCTCAAATTTTCCATTAACTCTGCAAACATAAACCCCAGATCTGAAAATTTTGGAAAAACTTGGCTGAACTGAGGGTTTTGCAACACGGGGGGCTTGGCTCCTTTTGAGATCTACATCGAAGCATCTACATCCTCACTTCTGTCACATGCCAAGCTTCCGAACGCCAATGAAACTCCCTTAACACTCTTCCTCGTAGAATAAAGAACAGCGAGAATAAACGGCCAGTGTGAGGTGCGAGAGGGCTGCCAGGTGCGGGAAGGGCTCGACCAAGCTTCTGAACGCCAACAAAACTACCTTAGCACTCTTCCCCGTAGAATAAAGAACGACAGGAAGAAGCGGGTATTTTGTAATTTGGATTTTGTAACAGCGGGTATTTTGTAATCACGGGTAATGCAGGATTTGGGGTTTACAGTCCGTCCTATTAAACTCGCATTCAGAAACGGTAAGCCGATTGATCTCGGCACCAAGCAGCCCAGAAAGGGTTCAGGCCTCCGGCAATAAGAAATTCTGCATGCCTTAGTGGGCTTTCATCGGAAACAATGTGCGGTCTGGTGTGTTGTCAGAATGGCGCCCTCTGCTGCTCGGGACATGGGGTGACGACGGAGGGGACGACCAAGTGACCGCTTGGTACAACCCACATTAAATTGTTGGCAGGGGCAGCTGAAAGCCGGAAAGCTTAAAATAAATTTGTCAATAAACGACTCTTTGGACCCGAAGAGACCCACACCAGCTGGCTTATCCAGCATGAACATACTTGCTCGTTAAGCTCGGCCACGAGTTCCTGGAAATTTGATGTCTACATCCCATCCATCAATGACATCCCATCCATCAATGGCAGGACGTTTGTCTTCCGGTCACGTTGTTTGATGCCAACGCGCCAGAGAATAGGTTTTGGGAATCGATAGTCATTGTGGAGGAAAATTACCGTAACCCAAGGTTTAATGCGAAGACTACTGTATGGCAGGCAGGGCGAAAATTCGCAGCTTAAGATCCAACAGAGGACAGGTCTATGGCTTACAACAAACTACTTATTGTTCGCGCCCTTCTTAAGTTGCGCGAACATTGTTTTATTTCAAATGTATTATAATGGCAACCCCGATTAATCATTTACATTCCATCCTGTAACCAGACTATTCGGTTGCCAAAACCAAACAAAACTTTAACGCATGCAAAGGGCCATTGCAAGCATGGACAAGGGACAAAACCATAGGCGAGCTGAGTGAACAGACAAGCAAGTTGAGAGAGGTAGGAACACACCGATGACTGCTTCGAGTTTAGTTTGCTGGGGTGAGTGAGACCTGTGAACAGGTAAGTTCTAAGCAGGAACGCATCGCTGACTGCTTCGAGACTAAGCATAAACGCTGATGATGTCTAAACAGGTAAGGGAGAGCTCAAGATACATGCGGGATCATTCTAGATGTTTGCCCTAGCCGAAAATCCAGAACTGCAAGGAAGCCCTCTTTTACCAAATGTATGACGACAGTTATGTCTACTACCTCCATGAAATGTGAAATGTATGATGGCTAAGTCCAGTACCTCTTACATTAACTCTGCTATCTCTCTGTCTCTCTAACCGGCCATTAACTCTCCCAACTCTGTCTCTCTAACCCGCCATTAACTCTCCTAAACATAAAAATCTCATGGAATACGACTTTCTTACAGTTATTGGGAGAAAAACAGTTCAAGAAAACTTACAATTTTAGAAAGCCATAGCGTAGATGTATTTTTTTGTCCAGCTAAACCCAAAAGCAAACATAGATAAAATGCCGCTTAGGTTTTCAAGGTTGTCTAAACGGATTGTACAGCCAATCGAATCTGCTTTTTTTTTTCAGAAAAATACCAGTCTTTGATATTCATATGAATCAAAAAGACATATTAAACATAGCATGTGTCTGTCCAGGCTGTCCATATTCTTTCCACCGGCCATATGGTAGTCCATCAACACCAAATACATACATAACATCACGACCAACAGAGCAGCATACAATACAACCTACTGAAACAGCATACAAGACTGAACAGCAATCATACAGTTCAATACTAAGACAATGCAGCCAGCAATAACAGCAAGAAGAAGAGAACTAAGTCTGTTCATATACAGACTTATTCATCATCCCTGTAAGATACAGGTCAGATATTCCTTCAATTATAGTGACCTTTAAACATATCCTCCCAGGAAATCATATCAGCCAGCTAAAGATCTGATCCAAAACGGCAATAAAAGGAATACAAAATCAACATGTCCGGATGCTGCAGTATAAATAGAATAGCCATCAAAATAAATAGAACAGCTATCAAAAAAGGGAGAAAGGACCCTCCCCAATAACCAAACCATCCAAGTATTCCGAGAAATATCCAAGACTCGGATTCATTTTAAGTGCCTTCTTTGATAGATCATCAGCTAGCATGTTGAGTTCCCGATATATATGATTGAAGGTCATAGGTGGGGTCAAGAGCAGCATCGAAAAGATATCGTCACACCAATGTTTTAATGTGGGTATATTAAGGGTGGAAAGTTTTTTCACCCATGATATAACCACCATTGAATCACCAAAGATCATGTGGACGGGCAATCCCATCAGCTTGCAAACTCTAAGAACAGACCATAGAGCCATCAATTCCGCTCGTGTATTGGAACTTAAACCACAACCCACAGAAAAACAGTAGTGATGGGTTTCACTTATAAAGATCACGAACCCAGCACCTCCCACATTTCTTTGAGCCGCACCATCAAAGTAAGCAACAGGGAAGACATGTACAGGCCTAGTGCCAATCAGCCTATGCTTTAATATTGGAGGAGGCACAGGGTAAAGGGCTGACAGACAGTCAATCCTAGAGATAAGTAGGGAGGCTATTGGTTTCCCATCTTCAAAAATGCAGTGATTACGGAGGAGCCACAAGGACCAGAAGAAAAAAATAGGGAAATACCGAAAAGATACAGTGGGTGCATGACTGCTGAACCAGTGATCCAGGAAAGACAACACAGAGTCCTGTGGGGAGAAGGTAAAGCCCAGACTTCTCGAGAAGTGAGTGAAGATGTTCACAGCAAAGGGACACAAAAGGAAAAGATGACCACAGCCCTCTAATTGATTTTCACAAAAAACACACCTGCTAGGACCATTGAAACCCCGAGACTGCAGATGATCCCATGTGAGAATTCGATCCCTGACCAGCAACCAAGTAAAGCATATAAGCTTCAGTGGAAGTTTTAAAGACCAAAGAATAGTCAAGACCGGGTTAGGTTCCTCCACAAAAAAGTTTTTTATAATACAGTCATAGCCAATAGATGCACAGATAGGACCTGCATAGTTCCCAAAGGACCACAAAAGCTTATCACTTTCCCCCCTTAAACAGATCCTATTGAAGTCGAGTCCATTTAAATATAAATTCCACTGATAACTCCAAACTTCACATAAATCTAATTCCTCAGCAGAGAACCATCGGCCTGTAGAATGATTTAACGCCTGATCCAGAGTAGTAATGCCATAGTCATTCAGATAAGTCCTCAAGTCATCAGACAAGATAAAATTACAGCCCAGTCCAACAATGGGATCCACTCCAATTCTGGCCTCTAAACCATTCCCAACCTGCCATGTAAGAGCATTTCCAATCCAATGCATTGATTTTATAAAGCCCTTCCATATAGTGGATACCTTGACAAGTCTGAACTTTTTTTGCCTGCACCAGGACTGAAGAGATAAATTTTTCATATACTTGGTCCTCAGAAGTTTGTTCCAAATACCAGGATTGTTCATGGCGTACCAAAAATTCTTCATCCTTAATGAACAACAAAAGTGTGGCAGATGTTTAATACCCCAGCCTCCTAGTGAGATAGGACGAGCCAACAAATGGCAATCAACCAGGTGAAAATTCTTCTTTTTTGTTGTGGACCCCCATAGGAAGGAGAAGATAAGAATCCTTAGCTTATCCAGGATGGATGCAGGGATAGGGAAAAGTGCACACCAATAGATCGGCAAGCTGGTAAGTACAGAGCGGATTAAGACCAATCGACCACCCAAGGATAAATACCTGTTGGACCAGTGGTTTATGCGAGAATCAAACTTAGAGATAAGCCAATACCAGTCCTTAACAAGGTAGCCAGAGGGCTTCAGGAAAAAGCCAAGGTAGGAAAAGCCAAGATTGAGGTGAGCAAAGCGGTATGGCATAATATCAGAAATTCTTCTTAAGACCACATCATCCACGTTAGAGTGAAGGAAACTGGATTTGTTTATATTGATCATCATACCTGAGGCCTTACAGAATGTATCCAGTATCACCTTAAATGCAATCCAATCCTCAAATGTGCCCATCCCAAAGAGAATCACATCATCTACAAATAGTAGATGTGTGATAGCAAGGTGTTCCGAGATCTTGATACCTTTTATGAGTCCATTCCGCTTAGCATCAACAATAAGAAGGCTTAGACCTTCGATGACCAAAATAAAAAGCAATGGTGACAATGGACAGCCCTGTCGAATGCCCCTGGAAGCCGGAAAGAAGGAGGAAGGTGACCCATTGACAATGACAACAAAATTTGTGGAAGTGATACACCCCATAATCCAATTTACCCCCACAAGAGGCACCCCAATCTAAATAAGAAGCAGCCTGATGTAAGTCCAGTTAACCCTGTCGAAGGCTTTTGTAAGGTCCAACTTCAGAATAAGAGCAGATATATTCATGAGTTTAACAGAGTGTAAGACTTCTTGAGTGATGGCCACAGGACCATGGATAAGTCGATTCTTAAGGAAGCCAAACTGCTGAGGAGAGATGTATGAGTCCAGGAATGGCTTAAGTCTCAGGGCAGCCACTTTCGAGATCAGTTTATAACACAGATTGCATAAAGAAATGGGTCGGAAATCTCCAAAGTTAATGGGGTGATCAACTTTAGGTATAAGTGCAATGAAGGTAGAGTTAATGGCAGAAATAACCCTCCCCAAGATGCGAGAGGATTCCACAAGGTTCACCAAAGAAGGTCCCAGAAGTTCAAGAAAGCACAGATAAAACTCAACCGTCCAACCATCAGGCCCCGGGGCCTTATCCTTTTTAAAAGTCTTTAGTGCAGCCTCAATCTCAGAGAGAGAAACCAGATCAGTAAAGGCACAACGGTCATCCTCATTGAGATATGAGGGAAAGAGTTTGATAACTCTCAGCTGGGCAGTAAGATCGGACATACCATCATCAGCAAAAATCTCTTTAAAATGTTTGACCCCCAGTTCCTTTAATCCCTTATCCTCCGATATCCAGTTACCAATTTCATCCTGCAGACACCAGATGGTGTTCTGGTTCTTCCTAGCAGAGGCCACAGCATGGAAAAACTTGGTATTGGCATCCCCTTGTTTTGCCCACAGGATCCCACTCTGTAGTCTGGCAGAGTTGACTTCATGTAGCAGGATTTTATTAAATTCAGCTCTTAATACATTTAATCTGCTTTGACAGTCCCGATCCAAGATCGCAGATTGTGACAAGTTAAGTAGAGCATTCATCTCAACTTCCAGGTGAGTCAAATTGGCCTTCATATTCTTAGTCTCCTCTTTAGTCCACTGTCTTACCTTATCTTTTATGATACGGAGCTGGGAAGAGAAAATATTCATAGCATCCAAAGAAACGTCCAGTGGGGGGTCGGACCATGAGTGACGAATCATATCACAAAAACCTTCATTTTCAAGCCATGTGTGATTAAATTTGAAAGGGTATCGGCACTGACTCGGAGATACCCCCCATTCGAGCAAAATAGGAAAATGATCAGAGATACTAACACGGTGAGTCCACACCCGATGCCTGGGGAGAATTCCAATGAGTTGATCAAAAAGAAGAAAACGGTCCAATCTCTTAGAAATGCCATCCTCCCCCGATCTACCATTCCGCCAAGTAGGTCCGACACATGGAGGAGCAATGTCAACAAGGTGATGGGCAGAGAGAAGGGAGGAAATGGAAGGTCCCAAAGGGTCAAGGAGAGCTTTAGTGCCCCATATTTCAGAGGCATTAAGGGTAAAGTTCAGATCACCCGCCAGTATCAGGTTCGGAAAAGAGAGAAGACCTCCCGCTGCAACAAAATTCCAGAAAGTATCCCGGTGAAGGTAGGGGCCATAGACATTAAGAATGGAAAAAGGCAAATGATCCCCCCTCTTCGAGACTTTGAGTAATATTCCAGCTAGGGTATGATATGCTTTGCATCTGATCACATGAGGATTCCAACCAGAGAGGATACCACCTGAAAGTCCGGAAGAGTCGAGGGCGCAAAATTCCCAGCCCGGACAAAGCTTGGAGAAGGCAAATAGTGCCGGGTAGGAACTGGTCATAGTTCCTGTAACAGGATCACATCCGGGGAGAGAGACAAAAATAAATTGTGGAGGCTTTTCTGCTTGGCTGAACCTCCTAACCCTCGAACATTTAAGGAGAGAATATGCATTAGGTAACCGGATGGGAAGGGGTCGATGCTCTAAGAACCCCGTGACTAGTTGTAACAGTCTTACGTGCAGCATTCTTCAGACGAGTGGAGACAGGAGTGTGAGGAGCGGGGGCATGAGATTCCGTCAGGGCCGACCTAGGAAGTTTTTTATTCTTCTTCCTTATGGTGACATTTTCGAATCTGATAGAGTCTAAAGGGAGGACCGAAGGCGTAAGTGGGGATTTATCGGAGAAAATGTTCAGCGTTTTTAGGAGAGATGAATCAGAAAATGACGGAGCATCCATTGGACTAAGGGGAGAGGGGACAGAAGGTGGAGCCGGTGGAACAAGTGGAGGGAAGTCCGCCTGTGAGAAAAGAGGTTGGATATTTTCCACTGGGCTAGAATCAGTGTCCACGATTGGACAGGTGTAGGTGCTCGAGGATAGGTGGATAGAATCAGGGGGACAGGTGCTCGAGGAAGGAAGGTGGTGAGTGCGATCAAAGGAAGCGAGAGAAGGTGCCTGCAAGGACGATGAATTCGAAGGATAATCCAATAATGTCGAAGATGACAGTCCAGTAGTATCACGAATCCCAATAGTATTATCAGCAGTGATAGAAATATCCTGCCCATGCATGTTAGAAAGAGTACCATGGGAGTGCGATGATAGACCAGAACCATCAGAGGCAATAACAGCAATATCCACTTCCTCAACGAGAGATGTCAAATTAGGCAATCCAGAAGGTTCAGGAAGTGACGAAACAGAACAATCAACCCCGACAGGAACAGAAGGCAAACAAAGAGACGCGTACGAGGGCATCACAGGTACATCGGCACCAATACTGATAGAGGGTAATACAGGTTCAACAGCTCCAAAAGACAAGTCAGGGCCCACAAACGACTCGAGGGAAGCCTTCAAGGGCATGTTATGAGGAGCGTTAACAGGTCGACCCAAAGCACATGACTCGACGAGATTAGAGGGCAAAATAGAAGGCAAAACCGTGCCCTCAACCCCAGCACTAGGACACAGAACAGGTGAGCACGGGGCATCTGGCTTGTTAGACTCAACACCCGGCGCAAAAGAATCCAAATAAGCAATCTCAGAGCTGTATGCATCGTCAAATAAAGCACAAGCTTCTTTCACATTATCACAAGCAGATATAGGGAGTATCGATGCTCGTCTAACCTGATCTATAGCTGGAGTCGATAGGGGAGTCGAAAGATCATCAAAGTGTGTGCTGGAGCCCGAAGAACGAGATGATTGGCGCAAGTATGGATAGCTTTTCCTTAAGTGCCCAGTACCCCGACAGCAAGAGCACCGGAATGGAACTCCCTGGAAGTCAATGTGCTGAGAGATGATGGCTCCATCACAATGAATATCAATGTCAGCTGGTAAACCGAAGGAAATATCTAGTTCCACCAAGATCCGTGCTATCCGCTTGTCAAAGACGTTCATGAAGTCCTCGTCGATGGCAATGAAGCGGCCTATCGTGTCACCCAGGCCCATAAGTACGGCACGGTTCCAAAGGGGAAATGGGAGACCCGGCAGAAGATCCCAGAGGTGCCGTTTTTTAATTCTCTCCCTCGCCGGCTCGAAGTGCACGTGCCACCTGTCCAAAACCAGCGAACCCCTGTCAACCCTCCATGGTTGGTTTAGAATGGTAGTAGCATGCCCATCTTCCAAAAAGACAAACACAATCCATCCTCTGACCAAAAGACTGATAGCAGGCACATAATTGATAATCGGCTTCCATCGATCGGATGCCCAGGCAATCCACTGCTTCTTGTCCAAAGAGGCATATTCAAGCCTCCCAATGAGGGCCCGAGAACACAGTGCAGAAACCCTGTCAATATAAATATCCCTGCCCACCACGAAGTTGAGTTTACCCTCTCTAGCATTTAGTGCTTTCTTCTTCCTTTGTCTCCGGAACCTGTCAGCTGCCCGGCCGTTTGTAACCGGCACCGGCAAATCCATAGAAACCGGCAAGAGGAAAAACGAGAGATAAACCCTCAGGGAAAAAAAGCAAACCGTGGCCTATAGTGAGACCCAAATGGATAGACCACAGCTAAAGCCCCCACACAACGGTGAAAAAGGAGATAATCCGGAAAACCCGGAAAAACCCTAAGAAGAAAACAGTGCCCGGTGAGAACGAAAGCCCCAGACCAAAACTCCACGACACCACTCGAGAAAGGCAAGAAAATGACAGTCACAGCCAAAACAGACAAAGACAAGCACGTGCTGACAGTTCACGAGCCAGGACACCAAGACCCACAAAGTCACGGGCCCGGAAACCCCCCCTAAAATTCATCATCGCGAGCAGTGTCAATCGCAACAGAGAAGGTCAAGTACAAAGCAACCATCCAAAAACATAATCAACAGAAGCTTCTAGGGTAATGTTACAGCAAACACGACAAAATACATCAAAGTCAACCCTACAAGCGACAGATACCCGAGGATAAACCACTGCCAATTGCCAATGACCCAGAAAAACTCTTCCCACTTGTTTATGCTGGTTGGTACTAGTCCCCAGCAATGAGGATGGACTCCAGCCGACAATTGGACAGCGTAGTGCGGGCCGGCTCAAAAATCCGAAATAGACCAAATAATAGCCAGCACACATGCAAGGATGGCGAGGAAACAAGGCAGACGTAAGATTCCAAGCAGGAAAGCAGAATAAGCCAGACCCAAGACACCAATCCAGAAAGTAACCTCCAGAAATCGCACAAAAAGAAGCCAACCTAACAAAGTAACGGCCATTCCCGGGATTACCTTAATTCCAAAGCCTGGACCCGAAGCGAGTGCGCCATATTACCCTGCAAAAACGCACAGATACCGCCATGGAAACCCTCGCTCGCCAGGTTCTCGAATTCCCCTTGAAAAGTTACATAGTCATTTTCAGCCAATCGAATCTGCTTATGAAGAGCGTTACTTTATATCTTTGTATAACTCTAACAACCAGATCGATCATAATTTTCCACGCAAACTTAAAAAATACACTTGGCTGTCATTCAGTCAGAGCGTTACTTTATATTTTTGCATAACTCTAACGACCAGATCGATCATAATTTTCCACGCACACTTCAAAAAAAATACACTTGGCTGTCATTCAGTCAGTTGTTAATAAAATCAGTGGTGTTTTAAAAGGAAAAAGCGACAAAAGCCAACTAAATCTGCAGATAAACAGACCGACCATCTCTTCCCAATTCCACCCATTCCATCGTTTGCATGCATATAAAGCGCTGCTGTACCGCACCATTTTCCTAACATCTTTGCCTCCACGGGGCTGTTCAGGGTGAATAATTTTATGTTGGTAGAAGTGTATATAAACAAGAGCCACGTGGTGGCAATGTTCCTGACATTGTCACATGTTGTTTCAGGTTAACTTCAAAGTTTCATAAAGCTTAGCATCCAAACCTGTATTGAATCCTTCCATGATCAACAACAAATAAACAAAAACAGTTTTTTTTATATATATAATTTTTGTTTAGGTTTTATTTAAAATTTAACAATGTAAATAGGTTTGAGAGCTGATATTAGAGCTTAGGGGGGAGTGGCTTGGATGAGTGATCGTGGGCTCATCAAAGAAATTAAGCCTTTGCAAATGACATGCACCATATCAACAAACATAACTTCCGTATACCGTTTGTCTGTAGATGTCGGAACCTTGGTGAGGTGGTGAGAAGGATTGCCGAAGGAGTTGCAATAAACAGGACTTAAGGAGAAGCTGGTATTGGTAATGTTATTGAGGCAGTAAGACATGTGAGGTTTGTATTAGGTGATATACAGAAGCTTCAAAGCTTAGACGACCATGAGGTTTTTACCTTTGCCAAAAAAATTGTTGCTCCCTGTGAGCTTGTGAGGCAAGGCAAACCAAGTTGATTAATTTTATGTAGCTTTTATGTAAAGTTTCCAAGCTGATTAATCTTGTATATTGGTCTTTACATACAAGCCTTCAGTTGTTTTGATGCAAAAGATAATAGTGTTTTTTTCAAACATATATCTAACTTTTTGGTTGTTTACAAAACATAAAACCAATGTAAAAGGTGATTCATAAATGCATATAAATTTCGCTCCTATTTACAAGGAAAAAATATTATTGATACAAACTAACATTATAATTACACTTATAAATACATATTGAAAAAAAAAAGGTGGTCGGGAGAAAACAATGCATCTTAGTCTAACAAATTGAACTTAGTGAGTCACTTTACGGCAAATTGAACTTGGTGAGTCACTTTAGGGATAACAACTTAGTGTAGTCCCAAATTGGACATAAAGTTGATGCAATTATGAACACCCGAATTGAACATAAGGTTGGATGCAAATAGGGGCATTAATTTGATAGGTTTAGGACATTTGATGGGATGCAAGAGTGACGAAGAGTAAAAGTTCATATTAAGACATTAAAGTGGATGCTTTTTTGGGCATTTTATTAGTTGTTATTTCGGATGTTATTTAGACATTCTATTAGTTGTTACTTGGGATGTTATTGTGGACATTCATTGTGGTGTAGTAGGCATTTTCAACATAACGTATCAAAAATTCGAAATGGAAACATTACAGTATAGTAGTTGTCAACATCCATTAATGAAATTTTAGAGACAATATCTAGGAGTTGAATTTATTCATTCACATATTGATCCTTGCCATGAGCTATTAACTCAGGAGAACAAATTAAAAATAACATTTACATAGTATCAGAGATCATTTGCAGACAATGTGATCTGTTTCACATTGAAAATATACTGATAGCTTTTGTCCTATATACCAGTGGTTTTATAAACTATTAGTTTTTGTCTTCTATACCACTGGTTTCTTCCTAAACGACCATATAACTGCTGGTTTCTTTTGAAAAGACATCATTTAACTAATGTGGTTTATGTACTAATACATATTATTTCGTCCTTTCATTTTGCAACATGACCAGTTCTATGAAAGCTCCAGAATTTTTCCCTGGTATGAAAGGTGTAGATAATAGGTCATCCGATATAGTTAGTTAAAGTTTACAATTGATCTGTAGGTAGCACCGGGTTTCCAATTCTGGGGAATGACATTAACTGCTGTGAGTGTTTTCTAGTAGAGAGAGTAGTCAAACGAATAGAGAACGGAGCCCATGAGGGCTGGCTGCCACTGATATACCAATCTGCACTTGAATTTCTCTACATTGCTTGCCATAAATTAGAGTTTGCCTGCACACAACAACAGAAACTATAATCCACTGCATGCGAATTAATACATTAAGACACCTCAAAATTTAGGAACACAGGTGACAGGATGATCTACGTACTTGCTTTAGAGAGACTGCTCCAAGATCGCCATTTCCATCCTCATATTCAACAAAGAATGCGAACCAATAAGGATTGGAGCCTTCGTTAATTTGGAAGTGAATCTTTTGTCCTGAATACTCGCAAGGTGCTCTGTGGAACATAACAATAACAAGTGATTAATAAAACGATGCATTGTACTATAATCATCTTATATTTATAGTTTAAGAAACATGATTGTATTTGATACATCTAGAAGATAAACTTTATATATATATAAATATGTATTAATATTAAGTGGAGGTCATTTGTAACTTTTTTTATTACTTATAAGTGGATGGAGGTTGATCTCCACTGATCCCCAATCCCAGCATTATATATCATATTACGTATATAACGACGAAGAGGAGGTCTTATACACCATAGACTCGATGAGAAACCAGCTCCGAGAGTAAAGCATGCATTATATAATAGTAATTAGTGCACTTTTACCTAGTCTTCCAACCTGGAAGACAGGATATCTGAGTCGATCCATGACCGGAGATTGCCTAAAACATAAAGCTTACGGGTGCATTGGTGTAGATAAAATCTCCACTTAGACCTTCGTGAGTTAAAATTTTGCGTCAAATCTCAGACTTGAGCATCAAAATGTCTCTCAAACATACTCTCACACAAGTGTATGTGTATTGTCCAGCACAGATTGATTTCATTGGTGGGGGTGGTTGATGTATGAATAACCAACAGTTTGCTTTATATCTTTCCAATCTTCCCTTACTTTATACACAACGTTACACCTTACTTTATACACAGCGTTGATGGGCTGTAGGTGGCAACAGAATTTGTTATTATTCTGATTCAAATCAAATCTCAAACATTGAGCTCACTCAATTTTCATTTGAATGATTTCTTGCCAGTAATTAGTTTTAACTTTTCCATTCATCCTGATTCAAATCAACGTTAATTCCATATAATATTAGGGATAAATAGCATGTAAAAAGATAATAAATAATAAATATCATCTCAACAAAAGAGAGACAACTCCAGCATTACGCATCTGCGAAGCTCTATTAGGATCAGATGCCATATGGCCAAAGGCAGTACCACTGAGATCAAAGTGTGTTTCTCCATTAGACTATGGGCCACCAAGGCATTCGTCAGTAATCACCACAGTCACTGGCTTTGCTGAACACAAAAGATTGTCAGTGCATTTTACCTGCATATGCAGACAAACAAATTTTAGAATCTAATCCCTGGCTAATGCAAATTTTGTTATTGTTTTCACCAAGGTCAAGATGGGGATATTCTATTATTCATTTTAATATACCTGATAGCAAGCTCCACAGCCTTTTCCTCCTTTGAACAGATCTGCACTCCCTGTTGATACTTTTGATCGGAAAGGTTTCAGTTTCACTTGGCTACCATATCCGCATGCACCGCCTGTAATTACAAAGCAAAAAATAAATACCATTTTTTTTCAATCAAACGTCCATATATCTTGAATTTCCAAAGGACAACAGTCATATTACATATAAAAATAAGTTTAAAAAAATTACTATGTTTGCCCTTACCATCGTTTCCATCTCCATGTGGATTGCCATACCATGTACCAGTGGCTTTCTTCCACTTTGTCTTCTGTATTGCTAATTTGTGTTTTCCAATTAGGACATCTAGAGCAACAACAGATTTAGAGCATAGCATTACACATGAAGTTCCAAACATAGCTACGAAATAAACTAAAGAAACTAGTCTCAACTTCCTCATTTTTTTAATGAAAGTAGTGGCATAAGCTTAAGCTAAGACTAGTTGAAAGAAATCGGTTCGTCAGAAATTGAAGAGTAACCCCATTTTAGAGCAGAAAAGAACTGTAACACCTTCGGTGCATGCAGGAGATCAAGTGTAACGCGTTGGTTGTTGCATGGTTTTCAAAGTGAGTGAGTGCAAAAGTTTTTGGCCAGCTGCCATACGAGATACGACGATATGAAGACACTGGGACAGCACTGCTGTTGGAGAGCGGTCCACCCATCTAACAAGTGGATTGGACGACAGGTGGAAGTGAGTTCAGCTGCATGCTGTATGCGTAACGCCACAGTAGGGTTGATGTCAGTTAACCTGCATGTTGTACGCGTAAGGCCACACCCGATTACCAACAACAATAACACCTAGCAAAATTACAGCTTAAAGGTATCTGGCTCATTTAATTCTACCTTAAACTTTTCATTTTTCAATGCCATTGCTTACGTTATCACGCCGCTGGGTCTTGGGGCACAGAGACCCAAGCCAACGTCACCTGCAAAGGACCAATAAAAATTAAGTTAAATCAATATTTAAATAATTCAAAAAATAAAAATCAATGAAACTATATTAAAAACATTTGAAAACTAAAAAATTTAAATATGTATCTTCGATGAATGGACCTAACCGATTCATATATATTCCCTGTCGGGAACATAATAAAATGCCAATTTGATCTACCTATTAAAATAACC
This sequence comes from Pseudotsuga menziesii, assembly GCA_001517045.1. Taxonomy (NCBI): domain Eukaryota; kingdom Viridiplantae; phylum Streptophyta; class Pinopsida; order Pinales; family Pinaceae; genus Pseudotsuga; species Pseudotsuga menziesii. Next base: position 7,753 of record LPNX010297177.1, on the reverse strand, counting down.
CATATCAAAAGTTCAAAAGTTTAAAGGCATTTTACCTGGTTCCTCGAAGTCCCTAGTACAAAAGGAAATGGAGCCATTTATGAAGTAGTGGGATGCAACTGCAAGCAGTGAAAGCTTTTCACAAATTGAAAATGGCAAACTACAAAAGAGAATTGGGGAGAGTGATATGGAGACGAAGGCAGATTGAAAAGAAAAAAGTTGACAGCAGGATTAGAATCGAGTTTTATGTAACTCGGAGCCTAAAGCACATCTGGTTATTGGCTTTCTATGTAGAGAAAAGAGCACAACAATTAAAATTCGAAACATGGTGACAGTTGGGTTTGTATGCATGGCTTTAAAGTCGTAGCTGTTTCGTACGGTCCATGTCAATGTGTGTGATTATTGTTACTTGTCCTTTCAACGCGATGTTTTGCCGACAAGCCTCATGTTTAGCCAAGGAACCATCCCATCCTTATTATCCATAGACCTATCTCTTCCAGTTCCGGTCATGTTGTCAGATGTTACCAGTGGAAATTTGATGGCTGCATCCCATCCATCAAGGAGCGGCCTAATTTGGAGCGGAGAACGTTTACTTTGATTTATATATTTATTTTATTCTATATATGAAATTTTTGAAACCAAAATTTTTCAATATATCAATCTATTAAAATTTTAATATAATTATGTAAATTTAAAATCTATTTATTCACAACAATTTTAGGAAAATAAATTAGTTTTTTTCATCAAACTAACTATATTAATAGAATCACCAAATTTACATTTTCATTTTCATGTAAATGGAACATAAATATTTAATTCATAATTCAATATATATTATTTAATACTTGAATCTAATAGAATGTATGCTTAGCAATAATATGCAATTAACTCATCTCTCAAACAATTAGAAATAATAAACTTAAAATTACCAAACTTGCATCCAACACCTCTAAACCTCTTATAAGCATGATTTACAATGAATATGCTAACACATAACTAAATTAGAGTGGCAAGCTCTTAGTTCAGATAATCTGATATTAATAAAATGACAAGTTGAATAATGTTATGGCTTCAAAGAAAGTATTGTAGCATTCAACATTATTTCCTTGCCATGACAAATTAAACTTTGAAGGAAGACTACCCTACCTTTTGAACAATGTTCTCTCATATTATGCCCTTAGTATTTACTTGTTAAGAGGGTATTTCATGACTTTCTAAATAACACAATTATTCATAGTATTTATAATAAAGACATATTATCACAATACCTTTTGAACAATGTTCTCTCATATTATGCCCTTGGTAATTACTTGTTAAGAGGGTATTTCATGACTTTCTAAATAACACATTTATTCATGGTATTTCTAATAAAGACATATTATCACAATAATGATAGAAAACAACTTACTCATTATCACAAACCTATGATCAACCACTTACTACATTATCAAATAGATGAGATCAAAAATCAAACTTTAATAATAATTCTTTAATTTATTAGAAACCCTTCCGTTAGATTTTGTTTACAATCACAAGAGTACTTCTAGAAATGTACACCTTTATACATCTATGAACTTTTAGTCTAACAATCACAAGAGTACTTCTAGAAATGTACACCTTTATACATCTATGAACTTTTAGTCTAACTATTCACTATAGCGAACTCAACATAACAATGATTATTACTCATTTACAAAATTTCCATTTATCTCAAGCATTGAGAATAAAACACTCACTAAATTGTTAAATAATAAGGCAACAACTTAAAATTACTTTAAATAGAATTGATCATGGCAGGTGAGGGTTTGACTTCGACTTTCTACTGTCAGACTTACGAGGCCACCCCCTAGCTTCACATGATTCCACTAAGAGGAAAATAACAAGAAATATTTACTCTAGTTTCTTTTGTTACCCAAACATTAAGCTATTACTACAACTGGTATGCAAAGTTTAACCTTTCTCAACTAAAAGCGGCCTCTTAATAAAAAAGTTGAATTGTAACTTATGTTCATATTATTTTTATTATTATTACAATACATTTTTGAAAAAAAAAATGCTCCCATCTCATCTTTGTTAATATCTCATTGAAAAAAAAATGCTCCTATCTCATCTTTGTTAATATCTCATTTTTAGTTAGTAATAAATTTGTTTTAAACTCAAATCTTAACTTATCCTCTAAACCTTCAACTAAAGAGTGTAACAATCAACTCACCATATTCACACTACTCATTAATTAATTAATATATTGCTAGTCCATAAAAGTTTCCATAATCTCAAACGTATGGTCTATGGTATGGACCTTGGTGGACCTCTTATTTTGGAATCATTATAGTAGACCTCTTATTTTGGAATCGTTGCACTGAAATCATTTCAGTTGACACGTGTCCACAAATACCATCACATCACATTGTAGGCAAACGAGGGTTATATATCAAAAATTCAGAAAAAAATATTATTTCATTAATTGCCACGTACCTGAGGATAAATACTATTCAAGTGATTTTCATAAATGAAAATATACTGCCATAAATAGGTTCGATTTTTTTGGATTGGTTGCATAGAGGATAAATACTCTGCAAGTGAATTTTATAAATGAAAATATACTGCCATAAATAGGTTCGATTTTTTTGGATTGGTTGCATATCGTAATAGGGCATAATATCTCATTACTAAACCAAGCCTCAATAACTACACTTCCCACGGAAAACAAAAGGTCCGCAGAGGAGGCCTTATAGGGCCCTTTAGGGAAAAAGAGAAATCCCCCAGTTTGATACTTTAAGCTTTTTTCTTTATATTCCACCCAACATCCATGTCTTACCCAGCAGGGATATCTGATTATTTACCTCACCCCTTGGCTCATGTTTCCCTGTAACGTAATATCATTCTTTCTTTGAGTTTATCTTCTACCGCAACATTCAAGCTAATAAATATCAATGGTACTTATTGCCTTTCCTAAAGTGTCACCTCTTATTTTGGAATCATTGCGTTGAAATCATTTCAGTTGACACGTGTCCAAGAATACCATCAAATTGCAGAAAACGAGGGTTATATATCAAATTTTCGAAAAATATTATTTCATTAATCGTCAAGGGAGTAAACTACTTAACCGACCATTTGCACCGATTCGACGGTAGCTCAGGATAAAAACTATGCAAATGATTTTCATAAATGAAAATATATTGCCATAAATATATTCGATTTATTTTGGATTTGAAGGGATTTTTTTGAATTAGACGCTAAAGCGGATAAAATTCGCACTACCATTAAAAACTACCATTCCAAACAATCAAAAGAATAAACTTAATGTTGCGTAACTCCTCTTGTTCCTTGTAAGTCCAATTTACATGGTACCTCCTAATTCTAATTATACGCCGAAGGCGTTTTCTAGGAGGCTGTTTGTCTCCAAGTTTCATTGGTCTGTCCAAAGCCAATGAAAACGTGCCATGTATAACCAAAACATTAATGTGGGACTATGAAGAGGTGCAAGTTGGCCCCAATAAAGTGCTCAAGCTCAGCAAATGATGTTGAGCAGGGCAAGTTAATAACCCTTTGGCTAGAATAGAAGGGTTATGTAACGGCATGGAGCTATGATGACTTGAGAGGGTATGATCCCTCTATCATTCAGCACAAACTGCCTGATGCAAAGCCAGTGCAGTAGAGGGACAGTGAACCGAGCCCCTACCCAGAGGATAGGGTGATGGGCTTCCCCGCTGACTGGACTAGGTATCCATAAAAGGCTATCAATAGTATAAAAGTGGCTTTGTTTCCATGGAACAATGGACAAAGCTAGTAGCAGTGGGATCTCGTTATATATGAGCAGAGCATATCTACATTTCAATCCATTTGAATTGTAAATTGTAATCTTGTTTCCAGAGCTAATGAACACATGCCATGTATAACCAAAACATCAATGTTTTCCACATTAATGTGTTGAAAGCCTTAACGAGAAGATTCTTCCTCGTATAAAGATTCTCCCTGGTGGATGGTAATGCAAGTTTGAAAGGATCGGCTACCGGGTCCCGTGGATAGGGAGACCTGCTGGATGTAAATACAAAGAACACTCTCTTCATGAACAATGAATGATCATGTCCTCCCAGCTCTGCTCTGATAAGTGGAGACTCAGGCTCTCCTTATGCTGTAAGGCCCCATAGAACGCCTGATAACCAACAAACCTACGACCAACAACAAACAACAAGCAGTTTATTGACACACAGGCAAGAATTACGGTCGCTAATAAGATTAAATTACAGTTGTTGATAGGATTGCAACGCATGGAAAACCAAGCACATAATTAAAGAAGTTGATGCTACTCAACACATGAATAGGGAAATGAATAAAAATAAACTTTATTACTCTCACCATCAATATCAATAGACGAAGAGGAAAACCTGGACTCATGAGAAAAAGGGTCAAAAAAAGATACAGGGATATTCAAAACCTAGACTCATAGAGTTACCAGCGCGTCCTAAACCCTGAGAGGCGAAGAGACTGCGAGGAATGAAAACAAACTCTATTACCCTCACCATCAATATCAACACACGGAGAGGAAAACAGATAAAACATCATCTCGACCCCTTCAATACCAAAATACCAATATAATTCACTCATTTGGACCCTTCACTAATTTTCATTTTTTCGTGAGAACTTCATCATGGCAGATTTATTATACCAACTCGAAAAAGAATAATTGCTGCAGTGTACCATAAATTATATATTTACATATGGCAATATTAACCTATTTACTTGTGAACAAATAATTTATATTTACCTATGAACAATGAATTTATATCTACCATAAACTATATATTTACATATGGTAATATTAACCTATTTACCTGTAAGCAAATAATTTATATTTACCTGAGAACAACGAATTTATATTGACGTGTGATTCATCTTGCTAGAATATTTTTGTTGGGCTCCACGACACATGTAGAGGCCCTGAGTTCTTCATCAGAAGGTTGAGAAGAATTGGAATGTTTGTTCAAGCAAATCAATATAAGATTGAGGGACTTCACCGTCATACGTGTTACCGCGTTCTTTTAGATCCCATCATTGTTTTTTCTATGGCTACCTTTTTTATGAATTGTGTGTCCAGTGACCATTAATGTAGGTAGGACCTATAGCACTTCAATTCAGGTTTGGTTTAGCCTGTCGCCTAGCGAAATTAAGGTAGAACTTCAATTCAGGTTTGGTTTAGCCTGTCGCCTAGTGAAATTAAGAAAGCTATACGTTAAAGAGCGAGCGAAATTAAGGAAGCTATATGTTAAAGAGCAACCACGTTATAATAATGATTCCGGATAGTATTTCCTGTCTCATGAATTCCCTCCAAAAGTATCCTTCCTCACCTTCCTACTGCCAGGTTTCTCCCTCCTCGCCCTCAGCGGACAAGCAACTTCGTGCCTTCCTCTCCTTATAGAACGATGAGCAATTAGGTTCTGAAAACAGATAGCTCAGTGCTGGTATGTCTCGTTCCAACTGTCTACATCCAGAGTTTCCATGCGTCTACCACCAGAGTTTGCATGGGACACTTGGCCGTCATGCATATCCGAAGCTGGAAGAAAAATCTGCATATTATTTTATTTTAATTATCTTTTATGTTTTATTTTAATTGTCTTGTATGCTACATGGAAAGATCCAGTCTCAGTCAAATTATTAACCGCTAGAGAAGAGGCCAATATTTTTTCAAAAAAAATGATAAATATTTATGTGATCACACCAATCTAAACCATCAAAATTCCTTTAAATCAAAAGGCTAATAAACTCTTTTTTATTCATAGAAAGAACTGCATTTGGAAAAGATTAAACCAAGGTGAAACGAAGACAACCAAGTTAATATGTTATAATAAACTAAAAGTTAAAAGTTAATAGGTTGTAATAAAGCAACTGCATACCCTGTAAGTGACCGCAAATGGGTTACATTTGTCCAAAACATTACCATGCTGGTCCATTGTTGTGGTCGTCGTAAATCGCGTTAATATGCACAGAGGAATGGATCTGATCACAACTTCATCCAGCCCGTATGATTGTGTAATTATCTGTCAGCCGTCTGGTTCTTGGAATCCTTCCACTGAATAAGCATCGAATTGTATATTTTCTTCAGAGTCCAAACTCCTACGTCTCCTCCTCAAAAATGGTCTCCATCGAGAAGCTTTGCAATACTTGGCAAAAATCTTGTAGTAACTTACCACCAATAAAGCAATGTCTAGAACTACAACAATGGCTATCAGGGCAGGACTGATGGTAGTGGTGGCGTACTTATGGCTGCATCTGGTGAGGCTTCCCATCCAAACTCATATCTACCTGCTTAAATTTCCCTTGGACGGGATTGCTCAGGAGACATGGAAATTTTCCTTAACATATCTACTTCAAACTTATAAATTTGTTGAAAATACATAGATGTAATTAGTTACTACGTTTGTGGAAAATGAAGGATAATAAACCCACTGCAAAATCATAAATAACCTCACTAAAAATTCATGGTGAATTGATATATAAACCCACTGCAAAATCATAAATAACCTCACTAAAAATTCATAGTGTATTGATGTAACTACACAAAATTGATGAGAAAACTGCAAATCAACTTAGAGAAAGCGTATTCATGGTATGCTAAGCTTTGCAAAATAATGGAATAAAATAGACTTCATTGGTACAATTTTCATGAGTTTTTAAGGATCTTAAGGTAAAACCAACACATTCTTAACTTCGAAATAGAACTGATAAACGCCTAGCCCCAGGACTGCCAAGTGTTATGGATTTCTTCTTTCAGCGTTTTTATTATAAAAGCCGTAGATTAGAAAGCAACTCGAACCTAACCTAGTAGAGACAACAGAGATTTGCCTTAAGTTATTTTGTGTTTCTTTGAATACTTTGGCTGTCAAAATATAAGGAAAGCAATCGCTGGAAGATTAACCATTGGAAAGGACGTACCTAGTATTGAATTTTCTTCATTGTGACAGAAGGAGATGTATAGCGGCTAACAATATTCAACATGCCGTAGAGTAATAAATGTTGTCACAACAGCATTGTGGGTCGTTGGATCTCAACTTGTTTGAGATCCAATGACTCAAAGTGCTGCCCTCGTTTATTACTCTACTACATGTAAAATATTTTTGGCCATGTATAATCCTTCTTCCACTTACTATACATGCACATCATACGATCACGCCCAAAAATGATGAAAAATACAGCTATTTCAAAGTATGGTTTAATGCCAAGTAGCGCAAAAAAGATGAAAGGGTTTACTTCATCACCATGCTCATTCATTTTAAATATATCCCCTTTTTATGTTTAGCTTTTCATATGTCATGTTGTAAGGTCTAATATTTCCCATGTATTAAATGCCTTTTAAGAAAAATAAAAAGGATATTTTAGGTAAAAGAATTACATTATTATTATTATACACATGGGTGGCCTTTTCACCGTTATAAAAAGCCTTGTTCCCTAAGTCACAATGCTAAATGTTATATATAATAATTACTTATACTTTATACTATTTACATTTTATATTATTTGCAATTTTTATTAAAAAATTATAAATTTTAAATGAAAATAATGATAGGTTTAATTAATCACATTTTATAATATTTGCAAATTTTATTAAAAAAAGTGAAAGGAATTAGAAATATAGTTCATGGGTGTGTGCAAGAAGATGAGGGACCTTTTTGTGTACGTTAGATGCAATAGAAACCTGAAAAATCAGGCATCCCTCAACTTACTTGGATTTTTTGAGATACTTATGCAAAATATATTGCATTGAGTAAAAAACATG
>LPNX010297167.1:2414-77390 GCA_001517045.1 Pseudotsuga menziesii | reverse complement strand
TACTGCACAAAACCACTGCTCATCATATGTAACTTTATAAGAGCTTTATGGAAAATACATCTCTGTCAAATTATTGTCACTGTACATTTACATCATCCTTCATCATTGTGCATATATAACATTGAGATATCATCCCATCATACCATAGGTGTAGGCATCATCATATTAGAATATAAATCACAATGGATTTACTTCACACATCACTGCATAAGTCAGACTGAATTCATTACTGTATGTGTTCACTGACTGTTCATAAACATGTCACTGCCTTGTCATCAATCAAATATGCACTATCATCACCATAGGGTTTACATCATCTGTATACTATGCATAGTGTATGCAACAACATCATCATGGAGGGTCAATATGTCTGCACCAGAATATCTGGAGTATGTATCATTATCAAAGCATTGCCATGTATCATCGTCATCATCATTTTATAGCATCACATACATACACCATTGTATACTGTGAATTCACTATTTATCATTGTATCACTGCATATTCACTATCAACATCATCATACAGTACATTGCCAAGGAGAACGCAAAGGTTTCACTGTATAGATGCCACTATACTGTATTGCAAAGTATGCCACTGTATAGTAATATCACGATCAGGCTTGACTGTGTATGTGTTAAGTAAACACCATCAACATTAACAGGTCTAGGGTGATATCACAATATATGCACTGTATGAATCACTATATACTTTACTGTATACTCTACTGTTCATACAAACTTATCAAGCTTAAGTATACACAAACATACCTTAGTCAATGCAAGTCAAATCTCTGTGTATATCTCTCTTCAGGCTATGCATATCAAGACTGTTAGTCTCAACACTTGGGCTGTGTTAGTCTACAGTAGAAGACTTTAAACAAAACCAACCTTGAATTGAAGATGATCTTAACCACTGTAAAACAATTCAAGATTGTATGATCTCAAATTCAGGACTACTGCAAATTCGGATCTGAGTATGCACTGAAGAATTCAAACTTGGACATGGCTGAGAAAAATTCCACACACATCAACCTCAAACATCTTACAAAAATTTGGGACTGGTGCTGGTTGAAACACACGGAGTGATTCCATTTGAGGTCTTCACAGTCAACTACTCCTTCTAGGGCAGCGAGCTCTCCACATCAGTCACTGAGCTTCCTTTCTTCTCATAGTTGGATGCATTTATCCCCAAACCAAAGTATTATCATTAAACTTTGATCATCACTTCACACTGTTCAAACATGAAGGGATTTCTAATGTCTGCTCACGTCTATCAAATAGAAACTTGGACTGTTTGTTCCTTCATGAAATTCTTGACTGTGGTAACCCTAGAAGAACCGAGATAAAAGGATATTCTGCTGCTGCCAAAAGGTAAAATTTGGACTATTTGATTGACCCAACAAAATCGGATCAATGTGTTATGCTAGTGTCTACTCCATCCAACTTCAGGACTGCTGCTACAACAATTCGGATCCTTGATTGGTAAAAACCCTTTGACTGCTGCCTTATTAGGGCTGTGAGAAACTCGGGACTGAGCTGGTAAAAACCCAAAGATTGGGATTGTTCAAGCATGGCATAGTTCATGAGTTAGGGCATACTTCAATGCTGCTGCTGCAAAAATTCAGAAGGCTGGTACATCAAATCTTGTGCTATTGACAAGCCCTACACAAGGAAAAAACATAAAAAAATCAGAGCCAAAAATGTTATCTGTTGCAACCACCAAATTCTGATCACTGAGAAAATAGTAAAACATTATTGAGGTATCCCTAAATCCATCTGAGAATCCTCAGTCATATCTCCACCGAATATCACCAAGAATTTCAGTCCTTCACAGCTAGCGAGCTCCTTCTCTTCTCTTTATCTGTTCTACGGTTGCCTCAGAGAATATTTCAGAGCTCCACGAATTTTCATAGTAACAAATGAGAGCACGTGAGGGGTATTTATATTAATTTTCACCTCAATTTGGGGCCGACCTGATATATAAAAAATAATTTTTAAATATAAGCCGACTTATACTTTATTGGGCCGACATCACTTTTTAATTATGAGCCGACATAAAAAAAAATTGTTAGACTGAGCCGACTTCATAAATTTTTATTGGGCCGACATACCAAATTTGATTTTTTTTATACAAATATTCGTCAATGGTCAATCCTTAAGCTTTGTTTACCATAATCCATCAAGTTCACCACCAGCTTTCATCAATTCCAAGGGTTTGACTTCATAAGCCATGTCATCATTATCATGAGGGGTGTCTTTAACCTTGATTTTCCCTAGAGCCAACTACAAGGGTTCCAAGACCCCGAATTCCCACGCTTGGGTTGCAATACCCAAGATATCATATGCAAAGACACCATGATGAGTAGCATATCCAAATATTCACAAACCAAGACTACATCAAGAGTAAGGGCTTCATCTATGTGACCTTTCAAATAATAGAAGCATGATGAGCAAGTACTTGTTCATCAAAAACTCCACACACCTGATCCACACCATCAGCAACCTTCCATATTCAACCCCTTGATCATAGGCAACCAAGTGTGCCATCTCCAAGACCTCATGACCACATCATCATGACCAATCAAAGGTCCAAGGACATCTCATTCCATTTTTTCAGGTATTTCTTGTTTTTGGGGTAGCGGGGTCCATAAAAAGTATGCCGAGTGGGTACTCGTTGGATGCGGAATTTAATTCCGCATCCAACGAGCTCTCCTGATCGAAATTTGGGTAAAAACACAGGGAGATATGTCAAAAATACAAACAAAAAAGTAGTTTTTTTTATGATACCTATCCCCAAATTTATATTAAAAAAGTGTTTAAGACCTATATGGTATTTCAAATTTAAATCAATTTCATTGGCTAACACATGATGATATGGAATTTGAATAAAAGTTAAAAGGCCCATTTTGAGTTGAAATTATCTCTAATGTATCTCCACGACACCCTAGGAACCTTTTTAGCTTCGCATATATTTTGTATCAACTCTAAGCCTACCAACCTCGATCGATAATTAAATATTAGGTGTATTTAAGATAGTAGAACACACCCAACAAGGTCTCTTGTAGTCTCACAAGATCATTCACATACAAATATTTCTCGCAACAAGCATACAAAAGGCTAGGTTTCTAATGGGCACAGGTCGTTTGTATTTTGAAAAGTGTAAGATAGACAAATAGAAAACACCATTGGGAAATAGGGTCGAATCCTGAAACCTTCAAGGGATTACAGTAATAATGATAGGTGATTATCCCTTGCAATCTAAGGCAATGTGAGCATTAGCATTCAGTGAAATAACTGTAGGAGATGGCAAGGGGAAATGAGAAGAATCCCAGTGAAACAAGAGGCACCTATATGTGGATGAATATCTTGAAACACCTTTAGCAGAAGCAACAATAAATCTTGATAACCGAAATGGAGCACCTAGCAGAGGATGAATTCCATGACATTCACCATAAACACATAACTAATACTTTTTTTGATGAAAGGAGCGCTTAACAAATAATGAATCCCTTGCATACAAGTAGAAACGTATTAGCAAAACTTCACACATACATGGAAATGGAGCATATAGGAAAACACAGATTGAACATTGAATATTGTGGTGAATATTAGACACTCAGACATACTTCTACATGAAATACTTATAAGAAAAAATTAGGGATACAAACCAAGCACAGAGGCTTCCAAAATGAATGTCGAACCCATTTCTTCTCTATCGAGGTTATATTTATAGTTCAATTTCCTCCCAAGATGAATATTGAAATAGAGCACAAAAATTAGTTACATAATGGGAATTAAACCCAAACATACACAATCCTAAAAAATTCTGAGGTGGTGAATTCTCCATGATTATGAAACAAGTGGAGAAAGAACATTGGGGTACGTGTGACTAACCAAAATGGAGAAACTTGACATCTAGCGCTTCAGGTTTGCTTGATGAAAATGATTGTTTAGAGAATATTCAAACGGCCTTCTACTGGAGGGGTGAAGGAGAGGTTCAGATACCTGAGTGGAAGCTCCTAGACCCCTTCTTCTTTGACTGTGTAGAAACTTGTTGGACAACCACTACCTTCTTTGCAGCCTCTTCCATATTTCGATGATTCTCCTCTCAGATTTTGCATGCATGATCTTCTTGTGGAGTAAAACTCAGTCGTAGAGATATTTTGAATCAAATCTACACCCTGCATTTATATTCCCATCACCATCATTTCACAAGATTATTTACACAATATTGATTTTGTAAGATTCCTTCTGCCCTTTCCTTTCCACAAGATGGCGGATTTCGAATCGCAGGTTTCGAAATGCAGATATGCCACTTTTCACAACCGAACCTCCGACTTTTTTCCCCTACCTTTTCCTTTGTTCAAAATGGTGGAATGTGAAACACAGGTTTTCCAATTTTCATGATAAAACTTTCACCTTTTTACTCCCACCTTTTCCTTTCCACAAAATGGCAGAATGCAAAACGCAGGTTTACCAATTTTCATGATCAAACTTCTACCTTTTTACTCCCTCCTTTTCTTTTCTGCAAAATGGCAGAATGTGGAATGTCGGTTTGTCAATTTTCATTATCGAACTTCCTCCTTTTTTCTCACACCTTTTCCTATCCTCCACTCTTTACAGCCATCGATTTCGCATGGATTCAGCCATAGCCGTTAGATCTCGGATCAAATGTGGATCCATACCAAGATTATTTTCAAGGTCGTGCTTAAGGATTTATTTCCCATTCTCATATTTTAGACTTGAGAATAAGACTTCTATACAATTTAAAACCCTTTAGACACACCTCTTAGTCATAAGACATGAAATTTTAGACCCCACTTTACATTTACTCTGATTTGACCCCATTCCAACCATTTAGCCCAGTCATGGTGCTAACACAATGAAACTTGATTTATTTTTATTGGTTGTTTGAATCTAGCTCGCCATGATTTTTTTATAATATAATAATAATAAAAAATTTTAAATAAATATTAATTTATATTCAATATTTCCACTTTATTAAACCTTGTAGTTGCAATAGTAGTTGGAGCTTGGAGCGTAGGGATGAGAGGGGATGGCGGGGTGGAAAGGTGAGGAGGGCAGCAAGTTCGAAGGTTGTGTGTGTGAGTGGAAGACTGAAGATGGGGGACAACATGGAGGATGGAAGGAAGGGGCATGGAGGAAGGAAGGGACGTGGGAAGAAAACAGGAATGAAGAAATGGATGCAGGAAATATAGAATAGACACAGAGGAAGGATGGGTTGCGGGAGGATAAGGGATGCAGAGGGGAAGAGACAGGAGGAAAATGTGGGCACAAGGATTATCAGCGACAGGAGAAGAGGGATGATGCAGGGAAAGAACATGACAACAAATGGTTTGACAGCAGCAGCTGAATAGGGGTCTAGACAACGACTTAGTAGAGAAGATGTGCTTTGGCTCTAATACCAATGGAACATGAAGCTCAATACTGATAAAAAAAATATGTATTTATACAATTATGATGATGATAATGTACAGCAAAAAAACCCTGAATATATAAATCTTACAGGGTATGAATATGAATTTTCCATAGAGTCATGTTCTTTCGTGATTAATTACAACTTATTATATTTTTTTTTATTTTAATATATTATTTATTATTTACTTTCTCTATATATATCTAATTATATATATATAACAACTATCACATCCGGTAACATCTCGACCTCTTCGTAACCTCAATCGTAACCCAAACCGTAGATATCGGGGAATTATTGTGGTTCCTTCCCCTACACACAATCCCCTTCCTCTTTCCACCTTTCGGCATCATGAGTAAGTTAATCATGGATACTCTCAACCTTCTAGTATTCACTTTGGCTATTCTCGTGTGGTTCCTAGACCCACCTATCCCTCCCCTGACACCAGAGACCGTGTTGACATTGGTCCAACCCATTGAGATGGCGTCACACCCCCTCTTGGTATGCAACTGACTTCTCCTACCATTACTTTTGCCCCCCCTCCTCCCACAAATCCTGAGAGAAAGGCACCCAAATCCCCAAAGGAACCACATCCTCCTCCTATGTGCACTTTGTGCAATGTCTAGGGTCATGCGACACAGAACTGTCCCGATTTTCCAATCTTTCACACCCACAAGTGCATAGTAGTCGAGATTGACGATGCCCCAGTTGTAAATGTACCAACCATACCTACGCTTAAAAAAAATCACTACAAACCAACCACACATGTGAATTTTATGTCCTATATGGTCATTATTCACACCATTACCCAAACTTGTCTAAGTACTGGTCGCTCCTCAATGACCTTCACAACCACTCTCGTGAGTCTAAAATCACCTTTCTTGAGGAGATCCACCCTCTGACTTCTTCCTCAAACACAAATAACACCATTTACATGATCTCTACTTCCAGTATTCCTCCCCGCTCATTAACCATGGAGTATCCCCCTGATCTATCTAGGCACCACTTTCGTAACGATGGAGAGATCCTTAAAACTACGACCATTTTTACCCCATTCCATTTAGTCCACAGTACGGATTTGGTTATTCCCATTGAATTCTAGAATACATCACGTTACCTTATCGTCGAAATTCTACCTAACACATCCCCATTAGAAAAATGCATGTTTATGCTTGAACAAACTAATGAGGACCATTGTGCTTCTCTCCAAATGATTGAAGTGGATAAGACTCAGTCGAAGTCCCACTATGACTCCCATGTCTTCCCATGCACATTTAGTGAGGGGGAGATTTTCCTCATCTACAACCAAGCCCATGATAATATTGGAAAAGGGAAGGTCGAATCCATGTGGTATGGCCCTTATGTCATCCATAAATGTCTAGGAAAGGGTGCATATCTCCTTGCTTACTCTGAGGCTCACCTCTTGAAGAATTTCCTTAATGGGATCTAACTCAATTGGCCTTCTACACCTAAGGCTCCCCCCCATGTATACCCTTGTATCATATTTTTTCTTTCTTTTTTTGCATTATTTTTACCACAAGCGATCATATCATTGTCTTGGTACTGCCACCCATTGTCGGTGACCCCCTCCAGCAACCACTCTACGTCCAGCCACAGTGAGTCTAATGTCGCACTCTATCGCCTCCACTTCCTATGAGATGGTGGATCTAACCCCTCTAGCCTTCCCCTGCACTATTGGTACCCTATTAGAGGGTGCATTCCCACATCTGCACATACACACAGTATTTCATCAATATCTATCACACACATGCACTAGCTACCACTATGTTGGAAAACTATATATGAATGCAACCACAGAGCATCATGTATACGTACCATTAGGTCCCCAGACTTTCCCCTCATGTATACGTACCATCATGTATATGTACCATCAGGTTGAGGCATATCCGACTATCCCCGGTAGTCCATCCCAGCATATGCATCATCCTCTATCATGATAAGAAGTTGTCTCCATTGTGAAAATAACTCTTGGGTGAAGAAACGACCTACTAGACTGCCTCCCTCCCTACTTTTTTGGGGCCATTTCCCATAGTCACCTTGATTTGTGTTCCACCATGCAAATCAAACCTTGTATGTATTGGCATGTTCATGAGCCATATTATCCATTCATACTGCAAACTTGGCCTTATTTCACTGCCATTCATCATCCCGTAAGGAGGCCCCACCAGTGTTCCACTATTATTTAGATTTGTATCATCCATGTCCACAACATCATACCTTTTGGTACATCGAACACTTCCTCCTTACTTGACTGACCATTACGGAATTTATGTTAAGATCTTTTCTAACTCCTAAAAGAATGCAATGATTGTCGAGCACGCTTGCTTCCTTTCACGCTTGTTAAAGTATTTGAAACAGCATCTATGTGGCATCGTTTATCTCCTTTTTTGGACTACGTAGACTATTTAAAGAAAAGGACCACCCTAGCACCTTCCATCTAGGAGCGTTTCCCTTTGTATCCTTTTATGCTTTGTCAAACATTTAGACTGTAACTTATGAAAAAGCTCATTTATGGGTTGTTGTAATACCCCGATTTTGTCCATGTTTGCATTAAAGAGTACATGATGTATATTTTGTAATTAATCATGGTGAGGAGCTAAAGGTAAAATCCCCACCATCGATTTGGTTGTGTATGTTTCGGAAATAGGGATCATTTTCGATGGTATATCATGCTATCTGGCACATTATAGTATGCACATCAATTTAATTAAACCTATAGCCAGCTACAATGGTGCAACAATAAATGAAAAGGGCATGATTCCTAAGGTTAAGGGGGGGTTGTCTAACCCGTGGTGGGGCCACTAGGAGTTTGCCATGTGTCAACCACCCTGTTGTTCTGTTGTTCTATTGTTAGTTGGGGGCATCTATTTGCTAGCAGGGAAAACCACCACCACGCTCACGCCTACACTCTCTCCATGACGTGCCTCTTGATGGCCTGCCCACTAACCAGATCGGGAGTCTATTCATTTCCCTCATGCTGAGTGAAGCTAAAAGGGGGTCACAATTCATTGATGGGGGTTCACCATTCCTTCACACACTGCCTTGTAAATCAGAGAAACGTTCTTCCTCTCATTCAGATAGAAATTCTGTGTTTCTACCCCTCCATTGTCGGACTGAAAAACGTTGCTGTGATTATTCACTATTGGGCGTTTTCCGTGTTTTTCTGAGTGATATGTCTTCCTCCTGTTCATGCAAGGAGTTTGTATCTTCTACCATTTCCATACTGTGCGGCATTCTATTTACTCCTCCATTGCCGATTGTGAAGGGTGCATTGGCTTCATCGTTGGGAAGGGACCATTGTTGTCCAACGTTGCTAGTGTGTCTGGATTGTGGAGCAATCTGTTGTGTCATCGTGACCCGTGCTGTGGGTTCCTTCTGTGTGTTTCTTGCACATTTTGTTTTGGGCTGTGTCTTTTTCCCCTCATGCATAGATTGAGGATTGGTTCCTTCCCCATCTGTAGACGGTGTATTATTACATTGTTTCTTTAGGGGATTGGGTTGTTGATCTATCCCTGGTTGGGTTGTTGCGTGTACAAACATCCTTTTGGGGTTTTGTTGTGCGTCTATGTTTTCCCCTGTCCATGCCGGGAGTTTGGCTTCTTTGCTAATTGCAAACTATGTAATGTTGCCATCATTTGATTGTGATATTGGGGTTGTTGTCTTCCCCTGGTTTCGGGTTGTTTTGTGTGCAAGTACCTTTTTGGGTTTCTGCTGAGTTGTTTTGGCCATGCTAGGGCCAAGAAAAACTCTAAGTTATCTTGTGGACTTGAGATGTGTTCACCCTTTTGTTTGGGGTTGTCACCCTGTTGTTTTCATCTTCTTCATAGAGTCGTGAATTGTTTTGCTGCGGTATGCAGTGGTTGGTCTTCGGACTGTTGAGAGTAGGATTAGAGGCTGGGTATGCTTGAGAAAATTGGTGTTTGAGGACACCAGCTTAGCATTTAGCCTTTCCTAGCTCCTTAATGGCCTGATGAATCCTAATATGTGGGCTTGGCTGATTGGTGTACCTTGGTTATGTGTAATCCTGCTTTGACCCTTATTCCTTGAGGAATCATTCCCAGCTCAGGGGTGGCAGTGTTGCTGAGAGATTGATGAGCACGTTGGCCTATGGTTGGGTGGAACGTTGCAGCGACGTAGCTGGTTGTGGGACGAGTTCTTATCAGATGAGTATTCATGTCCATTTTACCTCTGCAATTATATTTACTGATTAATGAATATGATGGACTGTGGCATGCTTGAGTGGATGTTTGTTTGCTTCCGCTATGTATATGAAGGGTTATGCATCTTATTATGTATTATGTTTAAGCTTTTTATTTCAGCATTATATCCCTATTCATGTTCATGGGGCTGTTTGCCCGTATGTTTGGTGTTAGTAGCGTCCTCTTCACCAATCAGAGGGTCGGGAACATTATAGTGTCGTATCATAGCTCTGGTTGTAGCATGGGCCTGAATGGGCCATGACAGATCAAATAGCAGAGGCAGGTTTCCTTCTGCCCAGCAGCAATCAAAAAATTGTGGTGGGAAAATTTAGAAAATTTTCTAAGTGCCAAAACTATCGGCCCATCGGAAGACTCAGCGACAATATCTTTCAATGCAGCAGGCATTTAGTGGGAAAGCGACCCGACAAATGGTAACCAAAAAAACTTTGAAAAAATTTTCTAAGTCCGACCATCAGCGATTGGCGGAAGATAGTTGTTCTCATCGCTGATGGTTAGACAAGGAAACTACTGATGAACATCGGCAAGAGTTAGTTGAATGGGATGCTACCATTGTGGCTGCCGTGGGGACTAAAATGCCGATGCAGTAGTGTTAGTGGTTTTGACCACCGACAGAAGAAGAAAGTTCCAAAATTTTTGTTTAAGTGTTGAAATCATCGGCCATCGGAAGAAGATAGTGATTCGTGCACCTGTTGTTGCGGAAGCCGAGAGTACTAGTCTTGCAACGGGATAAGATCTAACTACCGATGTCGATCAGGCTATGCTTCAGTTCGCCAATGCTTAGTAGATTGGGCCACCGATCAAAAGAAGATTGAAGTTGATAAGCTGTAGTTGCGGCTGCTGATCGAACTAATCCACCGATGCACTAGTCCTCTTAGTCGTCGATGCTGAGGTGTTTAGGGAACAGTAGCTCCGGCTGGCGGTGATGGATAGAGGAAGTATTTTTTCTGACAGATAAGAAATAGATCAGCGGAGAATAAAGGATAGTTGAGCCGATGAAAGTTTGGAAAGGAAGAGAAAAATTTTGAAAATTTTGAAAATTTTTCTAAGGCATGGAATCATCGGCCATCAGGGATGGTTAGTTGATCACATCGTCGATGATCAGATGATGCAGTCATCGATGAGCTATGACAGGTAAATTTTTTTGAATGTCCATTGTTGCGGAGATCGAAAAGACTAACCACCCGATGAGGAGGGCCTCCGAGCGTCGATGCCGTAGCTTCTAGGGGTTCCGATCACCAATGGACTTACGGTTGCGGAAGACTTAAGGATATTGTTGGCCATCGTTGCAGAAAACTTGACGACTAACCGGCTGATGTGTAGGGCACCCGACCATCGATGCAGCGGTTAGCCTAGGCTATCACCAATGAAATTTGGAGCGATAGTCTACTAAGGATTCGATATGGCAAACGGAGTTAAACAATAGGTTGCCGACGAAGCTCAAAACAGTAGATAGTTACAAACCCGATACCATGGACAAAAATACATCAAAATGTCATCGATAAGATACGGGTTAATAGACCTGATTAGAGGAAAATATTGAAGAAGGCATCAGAAATCTGTTAATAATCGGATCGCCGATTGGAAGCTCAGCCGGTTCGCCCGTGGAAACGATAGAAAGATCATTTTTCGCCATTGCGGCTGTTCAAATGACTATGCACTCGATGAACAGTTGATTTTCTCACCGATACAGAGCAAGATTTTAGTCGTTTTTTCCACTAAAACGCCAGAAAGAAATAAGCAATAGACCATCGATGAATAGTCAACTTGCTCACCGATGAGCGCTGGAGAAATTTGTTGCTTAGATCGCCGAAGTGTCGGAGTTGTAGATGGGATGAGACCCGATAGGGATAAAGGAAATTTGGGTTTTCCAGTGAAATTTTTAATGGATTCCAGCTAAGTATTTCAATGAATTTTCATGGAATTTTTCAGCAGTTTCAGGGCTAAAAGGGAAGAAAATTCCAGGCGGCTGAAATTAACAATTCAGACCAAAATACAGTTGAGTGTTTTACCTAAATTTGATGAATGTCATCATTTTAGAAGTGGTGTGGTTTTCACACCCGAGGTCAAAATGAAGCATGTGGATAGGCATTGGAAAGCTTATCTAGCAAGGAACAAGGGAGAGTCACCATAATTTGAGTGTGGAGTAGTAAAGTGCTAGTGATTGCTTGAAAGAGAAATGTGTTGCTGTCAAAATGGACAAATCCAGGAATTGCATGCCTAGATGTAGAAATACCATGTAGTCCATCCAACTGTTGTGTGGAAGAGGAGTTCCATGCAAGGATGTGGGGCTTGAAAAGGGAAGTATCCTTAAACCCCATCTTGTTGATTATAACTACATTTCATAAGTTTTATACATGAAATGTATGAGGATATGCTTTGCATACATAGGATATTGAGGATTATACATTTATAATGAACCACTAATGATAGTTATTGCATTGGTGTTGGAATTAGTGGGAAAACCAATGACAACATAAACCTGGCTGACTATGTTGCTGATGCTGACAAATGTGACTAGAAAACCTCTGGAGAAAGGGATAAGGCAACAAGTCCATAATCAAAAGTTGGTGAGCAACTTCTGCAATCTCCTGCAAAGGACCAACCAAACTGGTAATGCCAAGGGTGTAAGTAGGACCCATGAAGGTAAGAGTTTGACTATGACAAATTCCATGGAGTGGTAAAGGTGAGAGACCTCATACCATGTGGATATTTGAATGTTATACTACATTCATATAGAAATGTGTCATGCCTGTATATGTTGATTGAGCTTAGTAGTCCAAGGAAAGTAAGTACTGATGATATTGATTATAGTAATGCATCCTATATGAAGTAGTCATGGTTAGGCCATGCATGGTATGTTGAATGCATAGTATTCCTAAATCAATGTAAGGTAGCATTGAATGGATATGCATTAAAATATTTTATGAATCTTGTAGCTATGCATTGAATGGATACATATGAAGGGTGTGAGTGACTGATTGCATAAGTATAGGTGCAAATGTTGTGATGCATTGCATGAATGCATTGAGATAAGTGCATGTGATATTATGAATAACTAATGGCTGAAATGATGAATTGATGACAATTTAGGAACCATTTCTAAGGTTATTATGAATGTAGGATAGTAAGTGCATGAAGAGGGTAGTCATGATCAATTGGTTGTCGAAAATACCCTATGAAAGAGAAAGGTGGTACGAATGATACGCTTGTGAAGTAAGGAGTATCTAAGCATTTCATTTAAATTACATGAATGATGTGACTGTATCCTGTAATTTAAAGTATGATAATGATTGCGTGAAGTGAATGAGTTTTGGTAATATTGATGTGATTAACAGCTGGAAATGTTTGAATTTTATAAATTCTGAAAATGCTTCAGTGATTGTTGCAGTAGTGGAAAAAGTTATAGGCATCAAGACTTACCAAATTTTTGGCTGATTGAAGTTCAAGTTTCAGGTAGATTACTTGGGATATGGAAAAATGGGTAAGACCATGACAAAGGCCAGAAT
Organism: Pseudotsuga menziesii; assembly: GCA_001517045.1. Classification (NCBI taxonomy): domain Eukaryota; kingdom Viridiplantae; phylum Streptophyta; class Pinopsida; order Pinales; family Pinaceae; genus Pseudotsuga; species Pseudotsuga menziesii. The sequence goes on along the minus strand of LPNX010297167.1, from coordinate 64,204 downwards.
CTACCATGTGAAAGAGCCAAACCTCATGAGAAGAGTCTCATGGCTGTGATAATAGTTTGTATGCATAATGAGTTGTAAATTTGAATTTGTCAATTTCAGATTTGAGAAATTGCTGACAACTACTAATCACTATTGGCTTGCATAGAATTCTGTCAGGAGGATGCATTGTAAGTGGGTGTCCATGTTACGCTAGTAAGCATAAAATCATAATGGATATCATGGTGCTGCTCATGAGATACCCACAATTGAGGATCACCTCATTGCCAAGCAAATCAATTCCGTAGTAAACAGAGTTGCAATTCCTATTGAATTTAATTACTAATGTTATTTGCTTGGTTATGGACAATCAATTTGGATTGTATTATCAGATAATGATTGACTGTTTGGATATTTGATGAATGTGCCAGGGGTACATAGTGCAGGAAGATCATGTGTGATGGCCTACAGGAGCCAAACTTCATGGGAAGGTTTTCCCTTATCTTGAAATGAGTTTCGAGAGAAACTCCATTGGACATTTTGGGAATGTGTCATCTGCACTACATGTTTGGTAAGCAACATGAGTGAGATGGTATAGATTATGTCAGTAATACATGTGTGGATATGAAATGTAAGAAGGAATTGGGATGGAAAACCGAGAGACTGTCAACTTAGAGAAGGGAGCCCCCATTCCTCCTTAACGAAGGAATACTGCCTCAGCAAATGGATAAGTCTTCTGTGACCCTAGCTAAGAATATGCATATTAAATTGTTAAAATTCCATATGTAGAACATGTTTTGATTTTATTTCCATTAGGACCGACTGCTTGAGTATGAATAGGGCCTACATGATACACACCAGACAAGGGTGCACACTTTTTCGATGTCATATCATGAAGGGATTTTTCAATATTGATTACACCCTAGGGAGTGGATGCACTCCTGGTGTCTCAATACTTGATAGTGAATGGTGTGAAATATGGTTACTATTTTAGAGCAATAATGCTAATGAATATGCTTATATTGCTTGTGTTGTCAGGATAAGCAAATGTAGTTACAATGTGGTCTCTTGGGTGATATGGAAAATGGTCGTTATGGTTGATATAAGGGCATGCATTGTTATTGATGGCCTGATAAACCCAATGAGGGTTGGCTTGGCTGATGATTGGTTGTTGATATAAGTACAGGTGATTTTTTGATGGTCTGATAAACCCAATGAGGGTTGGATTGACCATGCCTGATATATCTATATAAAAGGATGTTTTGAAATAGCTTGCGTGCTAACCTAACATCCAAGTCCATAGGAGATCCCAAGGCTTGCAAAGCAAAGCAGGATCCTATGGACCAACGAGGAAACGCGCAATACAGATAAGTATTGGATTATTTTGCAATATTTTGCTTATAAATATACATGTGTATATGATTTGGTTATGATGTTTTAAACTCTTGCTCTAGAGATAAAACGGATGAGAATAAAATAAACAGGTGAACCTATTCAATGTTTCGATATAGGTATCGCCCGGAGCGAGGACTATGAAAGCATCCTAGGGTTGCATGTGGACATGTGACTGTCCTAAAGAGCTCAGAATGAGCGATGATGAAAAAGGTGCTAGTAAGAATGTGAAGGTCCTAGCAGTCGAGACAAGCCATGTGGGGAGGATCCATGGTTGAGAGGTCTGAAATAGACCAAAGACAGTAAGTGTTGTGACCAAGAGGGATTGGTCCAGCATTCACGGTGAAGTGAAAGAGGCTGAGAGCACGAAAAGCCACAGTGGTGGTGTGGGTTCCAGAATGGAACAAAACAAAGAGGGGAAAAACTCTTACTTCTCTCTCTTGCCTTTTTATTATCTATATATGTGTGTGTGTATGTGTGTGTTTATGCATTGTGAAAACAAAAGGTTGTTGAATGCATGTACGACTGAAAATAGAATGTGTGTATCTGCTTAAAGTAATTGTGGATGTTGGAATGGTTAATTCCTTGCCCAAGAATGGACATGAATGAGCTCATGTGCCTGTTGGGAAGGCATGGAAAATATGAAAGTCTCCTTGATAAGACTTGGACTGTCATGCCAATTGGGCAATTAAATGATTGATATTAATTCCTATATTATGCTTGGTCTAACAGAATTTCAATGATGCATTTCACAGGTGAGAAAGGTGAAATCCAGTGGTGCACATTGATCATGGTAGCAGACCAAAAGTTTTTGGACTTGGCTGGAAGTCTCCTTCAAACAATTGTCAGGACCCAAGAGAATATTCGAGAGATGCTCAAGATACAAAAAAGGAAGAATGAAATGAACCACCAGATTTTGCAAAACTCTATTGGTTTACAAAGGGAGGTGAAAAGCCTTCTGGGAGCAATCAGAAAAGGAAAGGAAGGTGGATCAATGATGGGACATTCGTCCAAGCGATCTGTTAAGAAACGGTCCAGGAATGAAGACTCGAAGGAAATTAAGCAGGTAAAGATGAAGCAGCCAGCAAAATGCTGGGAATGTGGAGGACATCATTTACGCCGGGACTGTCCAACAAGGGAGAATAAAGAGGGCAGCAGCCACAAAGTTCCTAGGCTTCGGGATAAGCCGAAAGCTAAGAACCAGTAGGAGAAACTCATGGAAGTCGAGGGGCTTGGTCCTGAACGTTCAAAGTAAATAATTGAACATGGGACAGATCTGCAAAATTTTGAAATGTTGATGTGCAAATTGTATATGTATTCCTATGTATTGGAACACCAAGGATAGTGTTATTCCAAGGGGGAGGGATTGTAATACCTCGATTTTGAACTCGTTTGCATTAAAGGGTACATGATGTATATTTTGTAATCAATCATGGTGAGGAGCTAAAGGAAAAAGCCCCACCATTGATTTGGTTGTGTATGTTTTGGAAATAGGGATCATTGTCAATGGTATATCGTGCTATCCGGCACATTATAGTATGCACATCAATTTAATTAAACCTACAGCCAGCTACAATGGTGCAACGTTAAATGAAAAGGGCATGATTCCTAAGGTTAAGGGGGGGTTGTCTAACCCATGGGGGAGCCACTAGGAGTTCGCCATGTGTCGAACACCCTGTTGTTCTATTTTTCTATTGTTAGTTGGGGGAATCTATTTGCTGGTAGGGAAAACCACCACCACGCTCATGCCTGCACTCTCTCCACGATGTGCCTCTTGATGGCCTGCCCACTAACTGGATCAGGAGTCTGTTCATTTCCCTCACGATGAGTGAAGCTAAAAGGGGGCCAAAATTTATTGATGGGGGTTCACCATTCCTTCGCACACTGCCTTGTAAATCAGAGAAATGTTCTTCCTCTCATTCAGACAGAAATTATGTGTTTCGACCCCTCCATTGTTGGACTGAAAAACGTTGCTGTGATTATTCACTATGGGGTGTTTTTCATGTTTTCTGAGTGATATGTCTTCCTCCTATTCATGCAGGGAGTTTGTATCTTCTACCATTTCCAAACTGTATAGCATTCTATTTACTCCACCATTGTCGATTATCAAGGGTGCATTGACTTCATCGTTGGGAAGGGACCATTGTTGTCCAACATTGCTGGTGTGTCTGGATTGTGGAGAGGTCTGTTGTTTCATCGTGACCCGTGTTGTGGGTTCCTTCTGTGTGTTTCTTCCACATTTTGTTTTGGGTTGTGTCTTTTTCCCCTCACGTACATATTGAGGATCGGTTCCTTCCCCATCTGCAGACAATGTATTATTCCATTGTTTCTTTAGGGTATTGGGTTGTTGATCTATCCCTGGTTGGGTTGTTGCATGTGCAAACATGATTTTGGGGTTTTGCTATGCATCTATGTTTTCCCCTGTCCATGCTGGGAGTTTGGCTTCTTTCCCAATTGCAGACTGTGTAATGTTGCCATCGTTTCATTGTGATATTGGGGCCGTTGTCTTCCCCTGGTTTCGGGTTGCTGTGTGTGCAAGTGCCTTTTTGGGTTGCTGCTGAGTTTTTTTGGCCACGCTAGGGCCAAGAACAATTGTGAGTTATCTTGTGGACTTGAGTCATGTTCACCCTTTTGTTTGGGGTTGTCACCCTATTGTCTTCATCTTCTTCATAGAGCTGTGAACTGTTTGTTTTGCTACGGTATGTAGTGGTTGGTCTTCAGACTATTGAGAGTAGGATTAGAGGCTGGGTATGCTTGAGAAAACTAGTGTTTGAGGCCACCAGCTTAGCATTTATCCTTTCCTATCTCCTTGACGTCCTGATAAACCCTATTATGTGGGCTTAGCTGATTAGTGTACCTTGGCTATGTGTAAGCCTGCTTTGACCCTTATTCCTTGAGGAATCATGTCCAACTCAGGGGTGGCAGTGTTGTTGAGAGATTGATGAGCACGTTGGCCTGTGGTTGGGTGGAACGTTGCAGTGACATAGCTGGTTGCAGGACGATTTCTTATCAGATGAGTATTCATGTCCATTTTACCTCTTCAATTATATTTACTAATTAATGAATATGATGAACATGTGTCATGCTTGAATGGATGTTTGTTTGCTTCTGCTATGTATATGAAGGGTTATGCATCTTAGTATGTATTATGTTTAAGCTTTTTATTTCAGCATTATATCCCTATTCATGTTCATGGGGCTGTTTGCCTGTATGCTTGGTGTTAGTAGTGTCCTCTTTGCTGGTCAGAGGGTCGGGGACATTACGGTTGTTTTCAAGATCTTTTCTAGGCCTCTCATCAAGAAAATATTATCTAGCAAACTTGGTTTCGTTCATGATAATAAAAGTATTTAAACGACTGTCCAGCCGGTATAGGTTTAACCTTTTTCGACTTGGTTGGACTACCTATGGAAAATAAGTCTCTCTGCCCCTTTAAGTCGAGAGAGCTCTCCTTTGTACACTTTTATCCTTTTTCATACTTAGGAGACTACTGCACAAAAAAGAGACCCCACTGGATTCTTCTTCATGTTTTTAGACTCTCTAAATATGAAAATACTATCGATCATTTACCGTCTCAAGATCGACAAAAATCCATGAGAAAGTTTCATATTGAGCATACTTATATCCCGTATTCAAGCTCCTTAAAATATGAAGAAGGCCCAAATAGTGCCTCTAGGCACCAACACATATACTCTCCCATTATGGAAACTTCCCCCCATTGGGTCGCATTTGTTCAAAGTACTCTACAACGAGTCTCCCTTGGATCCCCTAGATATAACTAGTGTATTTATTTCCCCAAGTATCTCCCCTTGTAGTCATATCCCCAGTTCCACAACTATGATTCCCTCCCCATGAGCCAGTATCATTTACTTCCAGGTCACCCCTTCAATCATACTCTAAAAAAATGAAGTTTGAGTCCCCCGTACTCCCTTTCCCTTGTTCCCCATTCAGTGTCTCAGTACCATTATTGTTCCACGTCTCTAGTTGTCCCCCTCACTCTTCTATCAAGGAAACATAATTTCCTTGGTAGTTACAGGTCTCCCTCTATCGACATCAATACATCTATTCTATAGGATAGACCCAAAGGTCCATGTATCCTGGTTTCATCCACCTCATTGATGAGTTCCTTGGACCTCTTGAAAGGATTCATTAGTGCCTTTCGGGTTGGTTGTGTCTCACATGCACGACTTCAAATCCATCATCACACTGTTGAGATTCATACAGGGTATTGATTCCTTCATTATTTGGTTGAAGACCCTGGTTGTCACTTGACTCTAGCACATTGGTGAGTCTATTGTGGGACCCCTATCATTACATTGTACTTAATTTCTATTACTTTATTTGATTTCCAATAAAATAATATTTAACATTGTAAAACACGGTCTCATTACAGTATAGAATCATCATTTTCCTTCATATACAAACTAATTGTTTTCCTCTCTCATCAAAGCACATAGCTATTAGAAAATGGTTATTGCTAAATCTAGAAAAAAAAATAGAGAGAATTCATTTGAAAAAAAAATTCATGTATGATAGGGTATTCAATAATGGGAGTTTTGAATTTTATAGAAAATATAATATAACTAACCAAATTTATTTATTTTGTCTTGATTTATACTTCAAACTATAGTTTAAGCATGATGTACTCCAAAGTGACTAACTTACTCTTGTCATCTACTGATGGTCAATATTTTTCAAGGCTTCAAAACTAATTAAACTTGAATCTGACACCTCTAAGATTAGTAGAGTATGTTCCATACATAGTAAGAACATATTAAGAAATGGAAAAATTACAAGATAATGTAAGCAATAAAAGAAATCATATATGTAGCTGATGTGATTGAAAACATCCGTAAAATATTCAATGTAATTGAACGCAACCCCGTAGATGAGAGTTGATGCAAACATTTGTTAGTGTATTAATTCTATTAGAACTTTATTTGATTGGAATAAAAATAATATTTAACATTGTACTTCACACACTTATTTCATTATATAATTAGCATTTTCTTTCATTTGCCTTCATTTTCCTCTCCAATCAAAAACATAGCTAATGGAAAAGATGTATTGCTAATTCTAGATAAATTTTAGAGGGAATTTATTTGAAAACAATTTTCATGTATGATAACGGATTCAATAATGGGAGTTTGAATCTCACAGAAAATATAACACAGCCCTCACTAAAGCTATTGTTTGTCTTGATTAATGATGTACTACAAAGTGTATTTTAAGCATGATTTACTCCAAATTGACTGTCTTATCCTTGTTGTCTACTAATGGTCAATATTTTTCAAGGCCTTGAAATGAATCATACTTGAATTAGACACCCCTAATCTTGGTATAATTTTTTCTATACGTACGAAGAACATACTAAGAAATATCAAATTAATAGATGATGTAAGCAATAAAATAAATCCTATAGCCCCGATGGGTATCTCAGTTGGTTCTAAATTCGAGTCTAAATACCATTGATATTCTAGTTTAATTCTCATGAATCCAACTCTCTAGTTCCTTCGGGGTTGATCTCCCAAAACTAGAGCCAATAGGGTGAGGCCCCTTCGGGTGGGCCGCCTAGAACTTGTTAAGTTTTCTTAATTTCTTAGAAGATATACTAAAACAAATTTCACTAGTAGGATCACTGAAAGAACAAAAAGAATATAAACACAAAGAATTCAAATATTTTCCTCAAGGAAACCACAAGGGAGAAAACCCTGCAAAAATTCCTCAGTATAGAACTCAACCAAACCAGTGTAAAACCTAGACAAATTCTTCTCTCTTCTTTATGTCACACTTGTTCTTTTCTCTGTTGAAAAATTGCTTGAGTGAGTGTGTACAAATTAAGGGGAGAGCCTCCCTATTTATATTTTTTACTTGACTTTGCCTAGGACCTAACAGGTTCGACTTGTCTAACTGACAGGGCTGACTTGTCTAGCAAGACACCAAAAATAATATTTATTATAATGGCACTTGGGTACTATTAACCCAACTTACATCCAGAGGTTTACATTGATTATTTAAATGAATCTTACATGACCAAACTCATCTACTGAAGGAGGAATACAATAATTACATCTAGAATATCTTCTGAAGTTACTATACTTTAACACTCCCTCCTAACTAGGAAGGTATTCAACCAAGGTAGCAATTTCTACCACAATTGTACATTTGACTAGTGAGTGTCTATATGTCATAGGATTTTTTGGAACACCATCATACATCTTCATCATCGATCTCAGTAGGAGAATACTGTATCATCTTCTGCAACCTCAGTATGTAGATATTGAATCATCTTCTATGTGTACTGGATCATCTTTTGCAACATCAGTATGTGAATATTGAATCATCATATGTGTGTACTATATCATCTACTGCAATACTAGTATGTGGATACTGAATCATTTTCCATCGTATTAGTATGTGAATACTAAATCTTCTTCTACCACTTCAGTATGTGAATACTGGAACATCATCTGCAACGTCAGTGTATAAATACTAAAACATCATTTGAAACATCAGTATGTAACTCTCGAAACATCATCTGCAATATCAGTATGTAAATACTGAAACAACAACAACAACATTAGCATGTTAGTTCTAAAATAATAAAATCAATAAATTATAGATCATCATATGCATTATCAACATAAATATGCTGGAACATCATCATCATCAACATATAAATGTTGAAACAACATCATCGTCATCAATATAGAAATATTGAACTATCTAACAATCATCTCAAAAACATCAGTATGAAGATACTGAATCATCTACATCAGTATAGGAATACTTAAACTATATAATGATCATCTCAACAACATCAATATGAAAATACTGAACCAGCTACATCAGTATAGGAAAATGGAAACTATCTAACAATCATCTCAACAACATTAGTATGAAAATATTGAACCAGCTACATTAGTATAGGAATACCGAAACTATGTGATCAACATCTCAGTAAAATCAGTATGAAAATATTGAACCTGCTATATCAGTATAGGAATATTGAAACTACATCTTTCCCACTAACTATCTTAGAGAAGTATCTTGGTGAGTTCTCTGTTAAATCAATCCGGGCATTATGTCTAACTTACTAACTCTTTCAAGTCAACAGGACTAGTCATATAGATGGATCTTCTTGGGGACCAACAAACCTTGTTCTGGCTTACTAACCCACTTGGGATAACTAGGTCTAGCTAGACATGTTAGATTTTTAACATTCTAAGCTAGCATTATATTAGGATCTTTAACTGAGAGAATGACAAGCACAGAAATAAAACACAAGAGACAATGAACACAGTGTTTTTCCTCGGGAAAACCATAAATGGAGAAAACCCCGCTATAACTGAGTGTGAGTGAGTGTGTGATAAATAGAGAGACTCACTCTCTATTTATACTAATTCCTGACTTGACAATAACTCACTAGGGTCGACTTCACTAGGTGAGTCTAACAACCCTAGGGCCCTGCAACTGCGAGGATTTTAACCCTTGATCAATAGGAGGGATACCCACAATGACTTGACATGACTTGTTTACATTATAGAAACTCCCGATCAGAACATCAGGGCATGACATGACTCAATTACATTACAAACACTTCCCAGAATAAACATCGGGGTACAATCCATAACAAATACAAGTGAATACATTCCGAAGTTACAATTACATCAACACTCCCTCTTAACTAGGAAGGTATTCTCTCAACACAATTTATCAGCACAAGTATTCTTCTATGTATCATCTGGATCATCATTGAGTCCTCATCATCTTCAAGTCATCTTCATCTGGATCTGGATCATCACTCGATATGGATCATCTCTGGTTCTAGAACATCTTTGTTGGATCATCATCACAGGTGCTATCTCTTGATTCTTTTCTCCATAGGAATTTCTACAGAGCAAGCCCTTTTTCATGCTGGTAATAGGCCTAGCCTCCATGTAGGTCTTTTCCAGCACTTATATATGACCCTAAGTTAGAATGGCCCACTCAGCACTTACATCTGATCATGTAGGAACCAATCCTATAATCGTATCAAAAAGGCACACCCAGCACTCACATCTGACCATGTGGGAACACATCCCACAACCCTGTCAGAAAGGACCAGCACTTACATTTGACCATGCAAGTAACCAATCCTACATACATGTTGAAAGGGCTCTGCACTTACCTCTGATCATGTAGGAACCAATCCTACAATCTCCTCAGAATGGCTCTGCACTTACATCTGATCATGTAGGAACCAATCCTACAATCGCCTCAGAATGGCTCTGCACTTACATCTGATCTTGTAGGAACTAATCCTAGAGTCACATCAGAATGGCTCTGCACTTACATCTAATCATGTAGGAACCAATCCTACAATCAAATCAGAATGGCCCTCAGTCCCAAACTTAGTGTTCCTGGTAACTGACCAGGTGCCTCCATTCCAAGAATGGCATTCACTGCTTATATATGATCATGTAAGAACCAATCCTATAGTCACATTAGAATGGCTCAGCACTCATATATGTCATGTGAGGAACCAATCCTCTCATCATGACAGAATGGCTCAGCCCTTACGTCTGACCATGGAAGGAACCAATCCTCTCACCATGTCAGAATGGCTCATAGACTCATCACTTCCCTTTGGAGGGAACCTCGATCTGGAGAACACCAAGCTTCTCCCTGAAGTACTCAAACTTCACTCTAGCCAATGGCTTTTTCAACACATCAGCTATTTGTTCATCCATCGCAACATACTGAAGCTTCACTGCTCCTTTCTGCACCATTTCCCTGATATAGTGATACTTGATCTCGATATGCTTTGACTTGTCATGGAACACCAGGTTCTCCAACAACTTCACACAACTCTGGTTGTTGCAATATATACAAGTAGCATCCAACTGGAAATCAAATAAATCAGACAGTAGCTTCCTCAGCCATACTGCCTCACAACTAGCTGAACAAGCTATGACATACTCTGCTTCAACTGTACTCAGTGCCACAAAGGATTGCTTCCTGCTAAACCAAGAGATCACACCTGATCCCATACTGAAGCAACACCCTGAAGTGCTCTTCCTATCGATAGCACTTCCTGCCCAATCTAAATCAACATAACCCTCCAGGTTAATCTTCTGATTTGTCTCATACTTGAGCCCATAGTCAACTGTACCCTCAGGTATCTCAGAATATGCTTTGCATCAATCAAGTGAACATGTCTCGGATCTATCTGGAACTGGCTCAAGGTGTTCACAGCAAAGCAAATATATGTTCTTGTGTTCATCAGGTACATCAAGGACCCAATCATCTGATGATACATCGTAGCATCAACCACTTCTGATGAAGCATCACTCAATAGCTTCAGGTTCAATGCCATAGGTGTGGTCATGTCCTTGGATTACATCATCCCAAACCTCTTCAAGATCTCTACTGCATATTTCCCTTGTCCAAGGAATATTCCATCTGCATTCTTCCACACCTCCATGCCTAGAAAATAGTGCATCATACCCAAGTCCTTCATTTCGAACTCGGCAGCAAGCTTCCTCTTCGTATCAGAAATAGTCCCATCCATTCCTATTACAGAAAGATCATCTACATACAGTAGGAGTATCACTGGGTTGCCATCTTCAACCTTGTAGTAAAGGTTGGAATCTGCTTTACTTTTGGTAAAGCCCAAACTGGATAGAAAGCCATCAATTCTGTCGTACCATGTCTTGGGTGTCTATTTCAAACCATACAGGGCTTTTTTCAATCTACACACATGAGACTCCCTGTCATGTGTCTCAAAACTGAGTGGCTGCTCTACATACACTTCCTATTCAACTACACCATTCAAGAAAGAAATATTGACATCCATTTGGTGTATCTTCCATTTCATCACTACAGCCAAAGCAAGTATTGATCTTATGGAAGTGTATCTGGATACAGGTGCAAAAGTTTCTTCATAATCTATTCCTTCTTTCTGTGAGAAGCCACGATCCATGAATCTTGTTTTATATTTCTCTATGCTACCATCTACAGCATGCTTGATCTTGTAGATCCATTTGGAAGATCCAATAGAATTCTCTTCTGGTCTTGGGACAACATCCCAAACATCATTCTTCATGATCGATTGTTACTCTTCGATCAAAGCATCCTTCCATTATTTCCTTTCTACTGCTTCTTCATAGTTGGAAGGTTCTTTATTGATAAAGTCACATAATAAAACTACATACCCAGAGCAGTACTTGGTCCTCTTTCTTTCTCTGTGATTTTCTTCTGGAGCCCCATATCTTTCTGTACCTTGGATATCTTCTCATACCCAAGCAGGTTTCTTCTTGTGAGGGTTTTTCTCCTGAGGTGGATCTACATGTTCTTAAGGTTCTTCAAATTCTCGATCTTCTTCTTGAGTTTCTTTGTTCATGGTTGTGTCATGAATTCTGGGTGCTTCTATTTCTTCATGATCTTCAGCAGGTCTCTTTCTAGATTCATTGTAAGCTAAGTCTTTGTCAAATGTTACATTCCTACTGATGTTGATCTTCTTGAATCTTGGGAAGTATATTCTGTAAGCCTTCAAGCTTTCAGAGTATCCCACAAATATACCCTTCTTTCCTGAAGGATCTAACTTTGTCCTCTTTTCTTTTGGAATGTGTATGTATAGTGGACAGCCAAATATTCTGAGATGGATGACTTCTAGTTTCTTGCGGGAAAATACTTCTTCAGGTGTCTTCTTCTCGAGTACTCTGTGTGGAGTACGGTTATGTACATACACCATTGTTCTGGCAGCTTCTTCCCATAGATGCATGGGAATATCTTGATCATGAGCGATTTCTCTTGCAGCTTCCATGATCATTCTATTCTTCCTTTCTACAACCCCATTGTATTGTGGATTATATGGAGTGGATAAATCCCTCTTAATCCCTGAATCTTTGCATAACTCTTTGAATTCATTTGATGTGAATTCTTCGCCATTATCTAATCGAAAGGTCTTGATCTTCTTTTCAGTGTGGTTCTCGATCAAGGATTTGAATTCCTTGAACTTGCTGAAAACTTCCTCTTTGTTCTTCATAAAGTATATCCATGTCTTCCTAGAAAAATCATAAATAAAAGAAACATAGTATACATACCCGCTTAAAGAACTAGATGACATTGGACCGCATACATCGAAGTGAATGATTTCCAATATTCCTTTTGCTTTGCTTTCGCTACTTGGAAATGTCTTCTTTGTGTTCTTTCCTTTCGCACATCCTTTGTAGACTCCATCATGTTTTGACTATATTTCCGGAATTCCTTCAGTAGCTTTGCTTGCAAGTGGTAGTGTTCTGTAGTGCACATGTGCAAGCCTTCTATGCCAAAGTTGATTTGGCTCTACTGTGTCATGGACCAAATCTTGTTCTAGATGGCCCTTCAATTTGTATAATCCTCCTTCTTGTTCTCCAATTACTATTGCATCGTCAATAGTCTTTCCTCTTGGCCACATGAGGACTTGGCCATCTACAATTACAACCCCCATGCCTTTTGCATCTAGTGTTGATATGGAGAGAAGATTCTTCTTTAGTCCTGGTACAAACAAGACATGCATCATTTTCATAGACTTTCTAGAGTCTAGCTTGTAGGAGGATTCACCGCTACCTTTTATGGGATATTGGTAGTCATCCCCAAGTTTCACCTTATGGGGTGAATTATGTTTAGATAGTTTCTCAAAGGATTCCTTTAATCCTGTCATGTGTTTGGAATCCCCACTATCAATAAGCCAATCTTTACTTCCATGTGTGATAGTTACCATGAGAGCGGAGATCAGAACATATTCTTCATCACTTGAAGAGTCTTCACTTTCTTGTTTTACTCTCTTTCTGGGAGGATCATCATCCTCAGCAGTGTGAGCATGATGTCTTATTTTGGATTTCTTCTTATTATTAGATCCACTCTTATTCATGGGACAATTTCTAGCAAAGTGTCCTCTTTCATCAAATGTATAGCATCTGAGTTTGGATGAATCCTTCTTTACAAAATTATCTTTCTGATGAGAATGCTTAGGCTTGGTGATCATGATTTTCCCTTCTACCTTTCTTTGAGTGTAATTTGAGAGATTGATCTTCATTTCCCATCTTTTCTTCTTGAGCTACTATTCAAGCTTCTTCTTGTCACCATTCTTCCCACAGTCTACTGAACTTGATTAGCTTCTTTCTAGCATAGATTCCTTGGATGAAAGAATCCCATGATCTAGGGAGACCATTCAAGGCTGTCATCACAATTTCTGTATTCTCCACTTCTTCATCTACTGCTTCAAGTTGTTCTTTGATCTGGGAGAACCTTGTAAAGTATGAATAGATGGTCTCCTCATTCTGGATCTTTACATTCTTCAACTAGTTCCTCAAAGTCATCTTCTGGTTTATGTTCTTCCCTTCAAACAGTTTCATTAGGGAATCAAACATAGCTTTAGGTGTCTTGAGGGAGGACACCTATGGTATGAGATGATCCTTGATTGAATCAATAATAATCCTCTTAGCCATAGCCAACTTCTTCTTATGTAAGGCCTTAGCCTCATTTTCCTCTAGAACTAGAACCTCCTCATTGATGTAGGAGTCCAACTCATTTTCTTCCAGGACTAGGGAGATCCTATACTTCCAGGCTCGGAAGTTATCATCTCCCTCAAGATTTTCATCAAGCTTAGTATGATGAGACATCTTAACTGAGAACCTAAAATGGAAATACAAAATATTTAGATCTTACCAGGTCAAGATGTCAGATCTGGATTTGGAGTTGAATTTTTGTAGTGTTGGTTCAAAAGCAGATTAGGGTTTGACTTTCCCAGAGTTATGTCCAACCAAATGCTTTGATATTGATCTCTAAACTTCAATTTTGAGGAGGATATCAATCCAGGCCTGGGCTCACTCAAATATTCCACTTATGTGGAAAGCCCTAATTTCTGGAAGTAGTGTCGGGTCCAAAACTGAAAAAGCTCAGAATCAGATTCTGTTTTGACAGAAAGATGCGCCCTAGGAAGGATATTCATCCCAACCTTCTTTTGCTGAAAATCTATGGAGAGATATCCAAAAAGTAGGAAGCCCTAGTTTTCGCAATTGCACAGTGTCTTCTTCTCAGGTTAGCTTTGATACCATGTTATATTTTTAACATTCTAAGCTAGCATTATATTAGGATATTTAACTGAGACAATAACAAGCACAACAATCAAACACAAGAGACAATGAACACAGTGTTTTTCCTCGGGGAAACCATAAATGGAGAAAACCCCGCAACTTCTTCTCCCTCAGCTATGCTCTACAACTAAGTGTGAGTATGTGTGATAAATAGAGAGACTCACTCTCTATTTATACTAATTCCTGACTTGACAATAACTCACTAGGGCCAAATTCACTAGGTGAGTCTAACAACCCTAGGGCCCCACAACTGCGAGGACTTTAACCCTTGATCAATAGGAGGGTTACCCACAATGACTTGACATGACTTGTTTACATTATAGAAACTCCTAATTAGAACATCGGGGCATGACATGACTCGATTACATTACAAAAACTTCCTGGAATAAACATCGGGGTACAATACATAAGAAATACAAGCGAATACACTCTGAAGTTACAGTTACATCAACAAGACATACTAATCGCCCTAGGATCAACGAGTCTTGTCTGAATTACTAACCCTTTTAGGTCAACAATCCTAGCTATACTTACCCTACTCTAGGTTGAGCTACCACCACAGCATCCTTATACCATCTACCATCACTCCCTCTCTCAAGGGAGGTCCTTTCGGACTACGACAAGCTTGTCTCGAAAGTATTCAAACTTTACATAAGATAGAGGCTTAGTCAACACATCTGCCAATTGTTCCTTTGTAGGAACATACTTGAGCTTTATAGCTCCCTTCTGAACCATATCTTGAATGTAATGATATCTAACTTCGATATGGTTCATCTTGTCATGAAATATCTAGTTTTATGTCATCTTAATCTAACTTCGATAGGTTTCGTCTTGTCAGGAAATACTAGGTTTTATGTCATCTTAATACAAAGGATATTAGTAACATATATATCCACATCTAATAAACCTTCCAACATCTTGTGAAGCCATACTGATTCGCTAGAAGCTGAACATACTGCAATGTATTCAGCTTCTATCGTGCTAAATGCAATATTGGTATGCTTTCTACTGAACCATGAGATCATTCCTGATCCCAAACTAAAACAACATCCTGGAGTGATATTTCTATCTTTGTCACTTCCTTCCCAATATGAATCGATAAATCCATGTAATTTGATCTCATCATTCGACGCATATCTGAGACCATAATCTAAAGTTCCCTTTAGATACCTCATCACATGTTTTTCTCCTACTAGGTGAATATGTTTGGGATTCACCATATATTGACTTAGAGTGTTTACAGCAAAACATATACATGGTCTTTTATTGGTTAAGTACATCAGAGAACCAATAATCTATCTGTATATGGTGTCATCTACTGCTTCCAAAGTATCATCATTCAATAGTTTCGAATTTGTTGTTCATCGGAGTATCCATAGCCTTGCAATCTATCATCCCAAATCTCTTTAGGATTTATACTACATATTTTCCTTGGTTTAGGAAAATCTCATCTGGATACCGCCATACTTCAAGACCTAGAAAATAGTGCATCATTCCAAGATCCTTCATCTCAAATTTTGTAGCAAGCTTCTTCTTCCATTCAGTGATGGGCTTATTTTCACATGTCAAGAATACATCATCTACATATAGTAGCAATATCATAAGTCCATCACCCCCAATTTTGTAGTATAGTTTGGAATCTGCTTTACTCTTGGTAAAGCCCAAACTCATAAAGAATCCATCGATTCTTCCATACCATGCTATGGGTTCTTGCTTTAACCCATATAATGCCTTCTTGATTTTGCATACATGATTTTCCTAATCATAAGTTTTGAAACCTTTTGGTTGTTCATGTTAATCAAGGTTTTCATTGATGACAAACCATTAATGACAAAGGCATAATGAAGGTTGATGATATGGACAAAAGAAGGTTGATGGCATGGCAAGGAATGATAACAAGGCATGATGACAAGGCGTGATATGAGCATTAGATGACATGAATAATATGGCCAAAAGGATATGATAGTTTGGAAAATTACCCATTTTGTGGACATTTGTGAGTTGATAGAGTCATGGAACCCTTGGTGATGATCACAACGCATAAGAAATTTTACATGGATTGCAATTGATATTGAAATTCTAAGTGATAGGATTGAGTCCATAAGAAACCATTGTGTTCAAATATTGAATGATATATTGAAACTCTTCTGTGTGGAGCCCTTGGGTTTTGAACCCACATATTTGGTAGCATGCAGATGGTTGGAGAATCCCATGTAAAAGATGAAGTATTTGCTAAAATGAGGATGATGAAGTGGACAAATCATTGGAGAAATCATTCAAAACAAAAACTAAGCAAATTTTTCAGGATGGTCAAATTCGGTTAAGGGATTTGTCTCCCAACCACAAGTCGGCCTACTAAAATTAAATTTGAAACTAATTTTGTGAACTTGGCTCCTAATAAAAATCAAAATTAAAAATATATATGCTGACAAGTTGGCCTTGAAAAATAAATGGAAAACGAGTATAAATACAAGTAAAGACTTATTCATTTTGTTGGGCGGATTTCGTGGGTTATTAGAGCTATGATTTTCAGTGAGCAGACTGAGGCAGCTTCAAGTATATAGTGTTGAAAATATGTAACCCTAAGGAAATTTGAAATTGAGATGTGCAGCAGGAGTGAAGTATAATTCGGTGGTAGTGGTGGTGTTGTGGTAGCAGCTAGAGTCCTTCCTTTGATACAAAATTCTATGTTTTTATCTCTATTCTTTCTGGGTTAAGGACAGAACTGAGCAATTGAACTTATGATAGATATGAGGCAATAATAAACTTCTTTGTTTATCCTTCTCTAATATCCAAATTAATCATTTTCCTATAGTGTTGAGATAGTTTGATAAAACCCTGATTTTGAAGCAGCTGCTCATGCAAGAAAACTTGGAATCTTATTTGCAGCAGACAATAAATGAAGTTCGGTGATATGATGTGGTAGTGAACACCTTGACCAAGGATATGAATAGATGTGAACTAGATGAATGAGCATATCTATTGATGAGTTAACTTGACAACACTGCAGCAGATTTGATGAGACAGTGGACAGTTTGATGACCAAGACACTTACTGCAAAATGTTAGACTAAGTGACATGATGACATAGATACAAGTGACATGACGACAGGATATTATCAGTGTTGATGATAATCTTGATGACATGATCATGAAAGACATGTGATGAGAAGTTGACAGAAATCATTATATATTTGCAAGTTGGGTCTTGCACATTCTTTCTTAGTTGGAACTAAGAAAAAACAAGTAGGATCTTGGAATAGGAGTTGGTTCTTCTCAATTAGTTGAAGTTGATGTTGATCCCAACGTGGTGGCCTTTAATGTAACCAATATCAAATCTGACATAATAAAGTTTACAAGTTTATCTTATGAAGTGTTTCTTGTGATATGATTGATTAATGTTGTTGAAACTCGATTGTATACATATGATGATATTTGTTTAAATATTTGAAGAAGTAAAATTGGAAAAAAATGTTGTCCCACTGATTCACCCCCCCCCCCCTTTCAGTGTGCCATTGTGTCTAACAATTGGTATCAGAGCAAGCCTTCAGCACAACTCTAACCAACTTGAAGGATATTAGTGGACACACAATGGATGTAAAGTCAGAGTCCCCTAACAATGATGAAGTTCCAGTACTTCATGTGACCGATTACTTTGGATGGAGAAGTAAGATGAAAGCTTACTTGAAGAAATTTGGTGTATGGGAGATAGTGGTCAATCCACCTGCTCAATCCAACAAGAAGACAAAGTCAGCTACACAAAAGGATGCCAAGAAGGACAATACCATTGCATTGAAGTTTCTTATGGATGGAATCTCAAGCTCTTTTAGAGAGACTATAGGATATCACACTTCAGCCAAAGCCCTTTGGTTCAAACTTGAAAGTGAGTATCAAGGAAGAAACCAAGACACAAACATTGAAGTACAAGACAAATCTACTGAAGATGAAAAACAAGAGCAAGAATCAGATACCAAGTGAAGGTAAGAATCTTTTTTATTACAGTAGCAGTGATTGTGATAATATTGAAAGTGATATTAAAGATGCTAAGAAATATTTCCTAACACGTTGTTGTGCCCCTACCCAACAGCCTTTAAAAAACATTATTTCATCAAACAAAATTTTATTTTGTTTTAATGAAATGTTTGAATTTCATATAGTAAAACTAAAGAATTGACAGCTACTGAAATGGTGACATTCCAGAAGCTACTGAAACAATGAAATTAAATGTTTTTTAAAGAAAAAACCTTTGCGAGCTATGGATTAGTTGATAAAATCACTAATTTGAAATTATTATTTTGGATTTGCATTGAAAATCAAGGGATAAGGGTTAATAATTTGTTTTAACCTAATTTTGAAATCTTATCCAAATATTTATCATTTGATTTTATTATGTGATTTTATCGTAAATATTGCTAAGGTTTTGGAATTGGAAAGTTGATTATTGTACTTTTGGCATCTTATCAAAGTTCATTCAAATTATATTTTCAAGGCTTTTGTTCAATAACACAACCTTATCTTTATATGGTTCTCATATGTCATCTTTATTCGAGGTTAAAACTATTATTCAGTAAGATGTGAATGCATTTTGTTCAAAAGGTCAAGGATGGATGCTTGGATGTCTTTGAGAGTTACATATCTTGGAATATGCATGAGTCCAAATAATATGAGCATTCTCAATATTGGTAATATTGGTGGGCATTCCTCCACATGGGTGAAAAGACAAAATAACCATGAATATTATTGGATATTCTCCATATGAATTAAAATATGATGTTTTCAGCACTTTTGTAATTAATACCATATCTTGTTTTATAAATCGCCATAAGTGAATGGACATCATATTATTGCCACCTAACGAGAAGCTCAAAGCATAAAGAGAATCTATTATTCAAAATGCGGGTCCATAACAAATCACTTAGTTTTCGTTATACTGCATGGAAATGGTGCGTAAAAGCTCATGTTGAGGATTATTTCCAAAGAATAGTTATTATTATATCACCAAGCTGTTAAACAAAGAGTGCCACGATGCATCATAAGATCTGGCCAGTTATAAATGGTTTACAGTATGCATTGATATGTATATCCAAATCAGCAGTTGCTTGCATAGATTAGGGCGATGAAATTGCAGGAATCCAAGAACAGTTGCGATCAAGAATCGGGAAATATATCGCGAATTCATGAAGGATCTCGTTTTGTTAAAAGAGCTAATATTCTGGGTGCAATGCAAATAATGAAGAAGTTAAACATACCAGCCTATGAAGGAAATGGTTACGGTCATTCTGAATTTACACCACACGATCTTCACTGGATTGATGAGATTACTCAAAATACGCCAGCGTGAAAGGGAAGATCTGTTGTCTATCTTTTGAGATAAATTTATGGTTGCCTTTCTAATTTACATGTGTAATATTTTGATTGATTGATAATAAGAATATTTTTTCAATTCTTATTTGTTTATTGCAGGGCTGTTGGTTCTTTGGAGTAAAGCGTGCTATGAATTTCGTTCTGTGCTAGAAACAGAGAAACTGCCGGGATTGTTGCCAGTTACAAAATCGCGTTTTCAACCGACAGGCGTTTTTCCAGGCTACATTGTGAGCAAATGAAGGCAAATCTAAGCAATCCGCCACATGGGTTTTCTTCAGAACGGATCCATTTAGTTTATCTCAGGGAGATTTCACCAGAAAATGATGGATTCTAGGAGATTTCGAGGATCCTTTAAGCACGATTTTGGTAGTTGCAACCGGCAACGAAATGGTTGTTTCCAGAAATTCGCCTGTTGCAGAGCTTAATTTGTTTTGATTTCTTCTGTTCATGGTTTATTTAAGCAGGGAAGAATTTGATTGATGAGGGGGGAATACTGGACTGAGAGATTTCTCTCTCAGATCAAAACATTGCTGCCTGGATAATTCTGTAAATGTTGAACAGTATTGAAGAACTTCTTTTTCAATGTTGGAAGAGCAAGTCAAGAGCTGGAGCTGGGGAAGCAGACTGTATGCTGCTAAATCTTAAGAGATTTCTCTCTTGAAGCTCAGAAATACTGCTGCTAAGGGGTCGATAGTTTAGGGAAAAGAGGAAAACAAGACTGGAGTTTAATTTACCTGTGACTTTGGACAGCTACCTGTTTGCAGCCATGAGATGTTGAACTGGTGATGTTTTTAAATATATGTTTCAGTTTGTATACTTAACATATATTTTCGATATCTGTTAGTCCTGTTATTTCTTTTCTATTTTAGATAAGTTTGTTATAATTCTTTAAAGAATTTTGCAAATATACATCTTTCATATAATTATCGATTTTAATGTTTTTGATTTTGCTGATATGTCATATTATGTAATTGATGATCTATATTGTTATTTACATAATATATAATGGTTACTGTATTGGTCTGTTAATGTTTAAACTGCTTTAAATATTATCAAGTCTGTTCATGCAGTATACTTATTGGCATAAATTGATTACAGGTTAATTGTTTCATCGCTCCTGATCAGAATAGGAAGTAGATTAGGATAATTTGTTGTTCATTTTTTTTGTCAATTATATTACTTGAAAAATCTATTTGAATCAGGTCCTCCTCTATGAATTACATTCAGTTTATTTCTTTTGTAATGATTGTACAATGTGTATATAGCATGCGTGTGTAAAATATTAACTGTGTTTATATTTATTTTTCAGCTTCTGTATTTATAATTCATTGATTTAAGTCAATTAAATATGATAGTCTAACATCCTGTAACATATAACCTGAATTAACATTTGTAAATCATAAAGATAGGTTTGACTGACAATCAATAGCGTGTTAATTTTCATCATAAGTCTTTTAGACTTTCAGGCCAACAGAGCCTTTAAACCTGTCGGGAACGACTATCCCAAACAACTTGGAGCCTGCTCTAAGGATCCCGGTATGGGTCGTGTCCCCCGTTGCGGGCTTAGTCAAATTTTCCCGTCAACACACGTCTTCTAGTAGACATTGATCTCAGATACAATTTGAGACTTAAAAGAAATATTATGGGGTCCTTCGAAAAGTACCATGAGAAGTCTATGGATCTATTCAATAAACTCAATCAAAAGAAGATGAGATGGAAGACAAAGAAGATGAAGTTAAGATACTAAATCCTGAATTGATCAATCAAACAGGAGAACAAGAAGATTCTGGTGTAGAAATTGAAGAATTAAGGAAGGAAGATGTTAAGCTGAAAGCTCAACTAGAAGAAGCCAAAAAGATAAACGAATTCTTGAAGGACAAATTGGACGAGAAGGAGGAGCAATGTAAAATGCCTTAAATAGAAGTAGTTGGTCTCAAAAATACAAGTGAAAGGTCCAATGCCAAATATCACCTTTTGATAAATTTGTCCTTGGTTACAACTCGGGAAAATAAAATTCTGTAGCAAAAACATGGACACCTAGAAAGTATGAAGTGGGTCCCTCATTCTCCAAAGATGAAATCCAAGATGCTCCTCAAATACCTACAAAAGACATCATAAATTTCAAATGATATCAAGGAGTTAGTCTGACTCCTCAAAGCAAGTTCAGAAAAGATACATATTCAAAGTGGAACCAAGCATCCGGGTATGAATATAGATTCAATGGTTATTTTTATTCATGTAATGGTTTTGGTCACAAGGATATGGACTGTACATTCCATGGAAGAAGAAGTGTTGGAAGTCCCAATAACAAAGTTAGATACTGGAATTGTAACCATATTGGCCATGTTGCTACAAAACGCCACACCATGAAATGCTACAACTATAGTGGCTTTGGTCATAAATCTCAAAATTGTACAAGACCAAGGATAAAATCCATGAAGAGTCTTCATACACACCTACAAGGAGAACCCATGAACCTTTGAAGCAGAATAATGCAAACATACTTGAAGCTCAAAGGACAAGTGGTCACACCCAAGTACATTCCTAGGTATGGAAGAAAAAGAATGTTTTGCTAGATATGAATAAATTCAATTTGTGCAAGGAAGATGGTTTCCATATGGCCAACCAAACTTGAGTCTATCAAAGACCTTAATGGACCTTGAGTTCATAGAGTTTGGAGGATGAACTCACAGGAAATAAATGGCTACTCCAAAGACAGGTCCAAGGATCATGGCTACATTGGCAAGTTGATAGGGGAAGAGCAGTATGAAAATCAAGCAAGCAAACTGAAGCAACATGGTGGTGTATATAAAATTGTTCCTGATACATGCTTACCTTTACTAGATAATTGTGGCATCCATAAAGTGTAGACGTTGCCACAGGTACATCAAAGTCATTACTCCTAGTGAACTTTGTGGTTTATATTATTAAAGTGACTTTGTACTTTATAAACTTAAAGTGACTTAAAGTTGTGGGACCCAAAAAGTGCATTTAATGTATTTAATAAAGTGAATACGTGCATTAAATGAGATCCCTCAGATAAATCTAATCTCATCCTTTGATTAATTTGGTTGAGTTAGTTAGGGTTAGTTTGGGTGAGATAAAGTATAAAAGAATGTCTAGGCAAAAGAGAGAGACATCACATCAGAAGAAGAAGAAGATAAGAAGAGAGAGAAATAAATAAATTTCAAGAAGGAAATTTATGATTTATGAGAGAAAGATTGATCATCAAACTAAAGGAATGATTCCCAATACATATGCAATTCATTAGACTGTACAGCCAAAATTTGTACAGTCATTATTGTTGACCGTACATGCACAGAAATCGAGGCAGATTGCAGGCACAAATTTTGAGATAGAATTTTCTGCATTTAATGCTAGCATAATCCATACAGTCTATACTTGGCACGAATCACGAGAAATCTGTTGTGTATAGTTCACACATATGGGTTGATTGTGAGTATTTTTGGCACGTTTTTCAATGAAAAATTACATATGAGGGTTTCTGAAGTTGTTTTGATGTTGCTGAATAAATTCTAAGCTATTGAATTTCCGATTTCTCTCGTAAATAAAATTATTTCTCTGGGTTTTCCTCTGGTGAGTTTTTGCCCTAGGCTTGGCTCTAAATTTCTGTGTTGTCGCATTTTTCTTCAGATTGAATTTGAGTGCATTGGTGTTTATACTTAAAACTATCAGATAAATTCATCTCATGAATTTTTAGTTCAGACAAGTTATAAATCATATTTGTAGTTAAGTGTTTGATAAAAGTCCTATATGAGATTTTGTGATTGTTTATCAAATTTCTTCATGGTATCAGAGTATGATTGTTGAAGAAGGTGTGTTAAGTTGTGTGATACATAATAGAAGAGATCAAGTCAGGTTCAGTTAAAGATTATCAGTTAAATTCATGACCTCAGCAGGATTGAGATATGAAGACAGACTGGATGGGTATCATAATTTCAGCCCTTGGAAAGAGCGCATAACCGTATTATTTAAAGAGTTGGAGCTATGGGATAGTATTGGTGCTTTAGACACCATCACAGTTCCTGTAGATGCTGATTTGAAGACTTCTTTTGACAAGAAATATATCAAGGAACAAAGTATCTTTTTGGACTCTATAAAAGATCATGTGATACCTCACATCACAAGTAAGTCACATGCTTTTGAAATTTGGAAATCTTTATGTACTCTTTATCAAAGTAAGAATTAGAATAGAAATATGGTTCTCAAAGAAAAATTGAGGAATACCAAGATGACTAATGTTGATACAGTAACCACTTATCTCACAAAAATTTCTCAAGTTAGAGATGAACTTGGTGCTGCTAGTGAGAAAGCGGAGGATGAAGAGCTTGTTAGATATGCCCTTAATGGGTTCACTGCTAAATGGCACACATTTGTGCAAGGAGTAGTTGCTAGAGAAAAACTTCCTGATTGGACAAGGTTATGGGATGACTTTGTTCAAGAAGAGACTCGGGAGGGGACATTCCAGAATGGCACTTAGAGCAGGAAGAAAATGTAGCCCTTCTTACCAAAGGAAAAGGTAAAGGGGGAAGAAAAGGTAGAAATGCCTTAATAAGGTTCATTGTTATAACTACAACTAGTTTGGCCACTATGCTAGTAAATGTCCTAAGAAGAAGGATGAAGACAAAGAGGGAGAAAAATCAACAGAAGTACTAGAATTTGCTGCCCAAATTGAAAAGGAATTTTCCTTGGCATCAGTTGAGACTAGTATAGATAGTTCAGTAGATTACCATGACAAATGGATAGTTGACAGTGGGTCAACTACCCATATGACCAAAAAGTATGGATTTTTCCAGAGGATAGAATAAACTGCTCAGGACACTTTGTTGAAACAGATATTGGAAATCCTCAGGCAGAGATAAGAGGAGTTGGAACTGTGAAATTCCAACTAGATCTAGGAGAAATTATTCAAGTAAACAAGGTACTCAGTTGTTCCAGGCATGAAAGTTAGTAGAATTTCTATGTCATCATTGGAGGATGATGGGTATGGATTATTTGTAAAGACAGGACAAATGTTTCTATATTAGGTAGACAATCCATTTGGTACCACAATTTTACTTGGGAATAGAAGAGACAGACTTTATTTTATGCAAGGAGAAGTGATGTTTCCAGGGGCAGGTGGATGGTTATCTGAGATTGAATCTGATGATGAGGCAGGTGCACAGATGAAAACTTCAGATGAGGAGAGCCATACTGGAAGGAAACTCAGCCAGTATGAAGGTTGTGAGCAAAGGCATGGGTTTAGAGAGGATTCCCCTCATAATTCTCAATTTAGAGTTTTTTTTCGACATGGATCTCCAGGTCACATTCCAGAGCAAGATGGTGCTTCTTCAGAGGATAGAGACCCAGGTGGTGGAGATACAGGCATTGTCCAAAGCACCTCCCTCGTTAAGAGGGGATGTTATTTTTTATAACTCATTTGGTCCTTCCCCGTGATTTTTATGTCACATGGGGGGGACATAAGTTGTATTTTTTCCTAGTGAACTTTTTAATGTAAAGTGTGTTTTATATTATTAAAGTGACTTTGTACTTTATAAACTTAAAGTGACTTTAATTTGTGGGACCCAAAAAGTGCATTTAATGTATTTAATAAAGTAAATATGTGCATTAAATGAGATCCCTCATATAAAGCTAATCTCATCCTTTGATTAAGTTGGTTGAGTTAGTTAGGGTTAGATTAGGTGAGATAAAGTATAAAAGAATGTCTATGGAAAGAGAGAGAGACATCACATCAAAAGAAGAAGAAGACAAGAAGAGAGAGAGAAAGAAATAAATTTCAAGAAGGAAATTTCTTAATTATGAGAGAGAGAGTGATCATCAAACTAAAGGCACAATTCCCAAGACATCTGCAATTCATTGGACCTGTTGGCGAATCCCACAAACAAAGATTCGTTGACAGGGATTCCTGCTCTGTCGACACCCTGCAGCGCACTCTCCCTAAGCACTGGCCTAGATAGGTTTTAACCTTCCTGGAAACATCTATGGAGCAGACGAGGTCTCACCCGACACGTTCAAGGGAGATCTATCAGAACCGAGTTTCTGACAGTGGGGAAGGAGGATATGGGGATCCAACGGAGGGAGATCATAACTTATCCAGTGTTCATACATTATCAAAATATCGCAGCATTATTCATCATAGCGCATCAAGCATAAATTATAGAAACTTAAAACCAACAGATCTCATTGATATAGCAGAAAGGCACTGAATCACATCTATAACAAGTCATTTTAACAAAACAGAGTTGCAGCATCACAATGGATCTATAACAATAGACAAGAATTGAGCCATATGCATCACATCATATATTAATCTTGTGCAAACGTGCCACATTACATAATTCTGCTCCAAAACCAGAGATTGCATACATCAAAAAGAATCCCAGATAAAATCACAGTCAAGACAAGAAAATCTCCATAAGATAGATCACACCAGATCGTATTCCTTACAATCACACATGCAATAAAATTGTTCACAACTACTCACATATGATGATATATCTCTATATCGCTCTATGTGTATTTCCAAAAATGGATCTATAAATAGGATTATGTCATTACATTAAGGGTCCACTAATAATTGACTTCTAACTGCTACTGACCTATTGCAACAAAACTTGGTTAAAATATACATAAAATATTAAAAAACGGTTATCTTCCCTCTTGATGCACCAATCTGCCCTTACACGGTACCGCATGAGCTTACGTCGCTGCTGCAATGCTATGCAACTCACTTGTCCCAAACCCCATTTCAACAGACCCCAACATATTTTTTTGGCTTGCCCTCGAGCCACGTCAGGTCGATAGGGTGTGGGTCGATCTCTTATCCTTAAAATATTCAAACTGTTGCGCAACTTCACAGACCTGCAGTTGGACTTGACTTGCGATACTCTGACAATTATTCAGAGTCTGTTGGATGGGGTGCTCCTCACTCGCCTTGTTGTCAACCAGTTGACACTTCTCTTGAACAGCCTGGAGCATGGCGACGACCTTAACAGCCAACTGGCCACCGATTTCTTGGAATTCATCGAGCTACTCGCGGAAATTTTGCTGGCGTTCTTGGGCCCTGGTAGCTCGTTGTTGTAGATCCTTCAGCTTGACGGCCCAGGTGATCTGCACCATCAATGGCATGGCCTTTAGCGACATCTTAAGGGTTGTCAATTGACCTTATGCCTCTTGCACCTGCGCCGTCAGCTAAATAAGTCGCTCGTCCTGAACAATACTTTGCCAAAACTGCGTAGTTGTTTCCATAATAGTTTTAGCCTCTTGCTCCATGGTGCTAAACTGAGTGGCAATTTCTTCAAGGGAGGTCTTGCACTTTGCAACCTACTCCAGTGGCATTGTGGGTTATACATGGGCATGGAGTAGCAAGTTAGTGTCCTGAAGCTGAACCAGATTCTGCCCCAATACTTGACCTTTTCGACTGGGGTGAGCACTGAGGTGTTGTCAAACATGTTTTGGCAGGCATCAGAAATAGCCTACTCAACTCGTTGCACTTTGCACACAGCTATGCCTGCTCAACAATCAGGAGATCTTGCAGCTTCTTGAGATTGGTGATCTCTTCAAAATCCTTTCGCTGCAACTTGGCCTATGCTACCTTCAGCTGATTGATTTCTTGTAACTTCTCCTCTGCTAACTACATGTGGACCTGGTGTAGCTCCTCTGATTCCTTCTGCAGCTTCACAGTAGTATTCCTGGACTGAATATAGCCCTCAGTCAACTCTGTCTGCCTTACTGCTAACTCCAATGTGGCACCATGATATAACTCAACCAACATTATAGAGGACCGTTTGTTCAAATCCAACATCACACTATGGATCAGGTGCAACTACTGGTGCACTTATTCATTGCCGACGTCGATTGCAATCGGGGGAACTTGCACATTCCTAACTCGAGGCTCAGTGTTGATCGATAGGCTGTCCTGCAGCAAAGGTCTCTCCAATGGTTGCTTGGAAACAATATCAAAAATGGACTCTAATCTACTTCTTACCGCAGTAAATTCTTCGTGGTTAGATTCACGGATCGTCGTAGTGGCAGCCGTAGATGAATCTGCGATGGCGTTGATAAGCCACTATAGCTGGTCTTCCATCCCTGTTTTGGAACCACTGTCGGCCTCGTACTCCTTCTGTCACTTAGTTTGTGTCTCCTCCCACATCCTCTGCACCATATCTTCAGGGTCTATCGATGACTCATTGTCAGATTCATGGGTGCTCAATTCTACAAGAGCAGGGTCTTCAGGGGCCTATGGGGGTAGCTCCTTATCTAGCTCCTCTTGACTCACCAGGACGCGCCAGTCCCTTGGCCAATCTTGCACAATAGCATCCAACTCTTTGGTGGTGACCTTATAAGGCAATGGTAGCCACTGTTGATCAGGATCCCAGCTAGCCTAAATATGAATGGAGTGGAGTCCAATAGCAAATCGAAGGATCCACTGATACTTGGTCGCGGCTTAGGGAGAAACTCCAGGAAAGGTGACACCAGCATTCTACAGAGCTTCCCAATAGGTCCAAAAATGAATAGAACTGTTGGTTTAGCGATTGGGTTCTTTGACCCACCAGAGATTCTAATAACAAGCACCGCGAAAAACCTTAACTGCCTCAACCTCCATTAGTTGGTAGTCCTCTGATTCCATCCACGCAACAAGAGTAATGAGAATCAAAAGCCAACTATAGGAAAAAGGACACCCTGTCTGAGCAATAAGTGCATCCACAAGTAACCGATTCAATAGAAATAAAGACCAATTCATCTGTACTCCCTCGGTACATTTCTGGGCACAAGCGACAACCCCCGAATTGCATTGGTTGGGTCGATTTCCGTAAACAACCTTGCTGGCCAAAATTCGGGCGCCAATGCACACTGTCTGTGAATTGATACTATCAATGCAATAAGCACAACCATCCCTTTGTAACCCAAAGCGCTCCTTCAGCTGCTTCACAAGTCGCTTATCTGTATCTCTCCCATGAATACATTGTGTTGGGTCCTCCCCAGCCTTAGGCAAACTCATAATACTTGAAATCAAATCGATGGTGACAGGGATTGGCATATTTAGCCATAGTGTCCCTCCATGGAAACATGCCAACAATTGCTTCACACATGCGTGTGCTTCATTCAAATGGAAAAAACGGGGCATATTGATGAGCCCCAACAACCCAGACTTCTCTAACCCACTAGCCCATGGTTTCGGAATTCGCTAAATGGGAACACCAGGTGTTGTATGGACAGATTCATAAGGCTCGTACTGGACATATTTAATCAAAATTAGGTCATGGTCATCGAATTTGAGCCTGATCAGCACAGGGATGATGTTGATTGAGCATGTCATCCCCTCCAGCAGCGTCGGCAACTTGGGCGGGTACTTCTGAGTCTTTGAAATCTATCGTGGCTTGGCTCCTGGATGCGTAGGAGCAATGTAACCAAAAATATCATTCACCAAGACACCCTGAGGTGTCATGGACTCAATAGCTCTTAAGCTCGATGGCCCAGTCTGTGCAGTACCTTCTCCATGGACCTTTGCAGAAGTTTGATTTTTCCTCTTCTCTGGCAGCGTAGGACTGGATCTCTGCATTTTCTGCTTCCGCTTCGGAATGGACGATGAACCCACTAGCATACTCATGACTTCAAATTCCACAGCCGTCGGCTGAACGGGAGACTCATATTCACTCAAGATTTCAATAATGTCAAGGCCTCTCAGCATCCCTTACTCCTCAAAGCCTAAAAATTTGCTCAGCAGCTCGAACAATACAGCACTCACCACTCTGCTCGATGCTTGCACAGAATTCACCTTCTATCTCTACTCTTCACAACTGAACAATTCCATTCGATGCATCCCGCGCAGTTTTTTATAGCCACTTCCAATTCTAAATCCATCATTACCAAATCTAACTTCATCATTATTGCCAAATCGGGTAGTAATGATGCCAAATCCATTAGCGATCTTATGCTTCTAATAGTCGGATCATCCATTAATGCGGGTCACTTCAACAAGTGTCGCCAACCAACTGGTTTAACTACCTGCATTTATTGCTTGATTTGACCACCCCATAGCTTGACAACTTTTGCAAAGGGTCAACCGACTATCGCTAACAATTGTAACCTTGCACAGCCTCTCCTTTAAGGCTCACCTTGCACTACTAACTAAAATTATCATCAATTTTCTTTTTCAAACCTCAAGTGGTGCTCATCACCGGCCCTATTCTATAGGGCTTCAAGCAATTCCCGTTGATGAGTTGTAGCAACATGGTTCCATCTAACTGTTGTAACTGAATTGCACCACTAGATGTAATGGACTAAACAAGATAGGGACCTAACCAGTGCATTTGCAACTTACTCGGATGCTTGATAAACTTAATGTCATATAACAGCACCAAATCTCCTGTCGCAAACTATTTATGCTTAATATGGTGATCATGCCATGCCTTCTGTCGATCCTTCGCAACCTATTGGTGGAAGCCTGCGATGAAACGATCTTCCTCAAGCTGAATCAACTGTGCAGCATGTTCTTCTAATGCCGTTGCATCATTCATACACATCATTGCGGCAATGCGCAAGATGGGAACGATATACTCCATATGCATGACTTCTTCTTTCCCATAAACCAACTTAAATGGTGTCTGACGTGTTAGCCATTTGCAAGTAGTGCGATAGGCCTAGAGAACTATAGGAATTTTTAAATCCCAATCATCATGGTTAACGTTACATACCTTGGTTAGCACTATCTCCAAAATTTTGTTGAAGGCCTCGATGGTACCATTTTCCTATGGATGGTAGGGTGTACTCTTCTTATGTTGTATCTGGAGCTCTTCAGTTAGTGCTTTTACCATCTAGTTGACAAAGTGACTGCCCTGGTCACTCATCATGATTCTAGGACACCCAAATCACATCACAATGTTCTCAAAAATAAACTAGGTTGTCGTCGCAGTGGTGCAATCAATGACCGGTGCAGCCTCCGCCCACCGATTCAGGTAGTCAGTTACAGTAATAATATAGTAGAAGCCAGTGTGCTTACCTAGAAAATTGATAGGACCCACAAAGTCGACAGCCCATTTATCAAATGGTTGCAGAGTCACTTGTAGCACCAGTGGAATTTCATCCCTCCGTGATGGTTTACCAACCTGTTGGCAAATATCATAGCTCCTCACATAGTCTGTGGCATCATTATGCAACATGGGCCACCATATCCCAGCACGCAACACTTTTCGTGCAGTAGTGCGGCCTCCATAGTGACCTCCCATGATTTCGGAATGTGCTTCTTCTAGAATGGGACCCTGCTCATGCAGTAAGACACACCATCGCAATATTTCATCCGGTCCAAGTTTATACAGTTGTCCAACAATGAGTTGAAAATCAGAGGCTTTTACGACCAGCTGCTTCTTTTGGATAATTGACATGTCTACTGGGGAAACACCAGTAGACAAAAACTGAACAATTCATGCATAGTGATCATCTACAACTTCAACTCAGAACAATTGTGCATCTAGCAAGCCATCGTCAATATTGATTGGTTCTTCACCATTCTCAATGCATGACAGATGATCCGGGCCAGCAATCAACCGTCCTGGCTTTACCACTATTTCAAAATCAAATTCTTGGAACAAAAGCAACCACCTACATATTCTCCCCCCCCACACAGGCTTATTGACTAGGTGTTGCAAATTAGAATGATTAGTGAACATCTTGAAATGTCCACCCAACAGATAGTGCCTAAATTTTTGTAGAGCATAAACCATCGTCAGGCCTTCCCTTTCAGTCGTGGCATAATTTCGCTCGAAAAATGATAACTTTCTACTAGCATATGCAATTGGATGATCCAAGTCGCCTTCACCTGCCTGCGCAAGAACAACCCCTAGCACAGTAGAAAAAGCATCAACATGCACATGGAATTCTTTATTCCAATTAGGGAAAACTAGTATTGGTGTAGAGGCCATCTTGGCCTTCAGGGTGTCAAAGCATCCTTGACATTCCGAAGTCCATTCAAACGCAACGTCTTTCTTTAGCAGCTTTTCCATGGGCGCGGTAATCACAGTGTATCCTCTGATAAACTTGTGATAGTAACCCATATGTCCTAGTGTCACACGGAGCATTTTCACATTCATTGGCGGTGGTAAACTGAGGATCATTGCAATCTTTGCTAGATCAACAAACATACCTTCTTTACATACAATGTACCCAAGTAGTATGCCAAAGGGTGCACAGAAAATACATTTCTTGGAATTCAATGCAATATGATGCTTCCTACACCGTTCGAGCATCAATCGTAGATTGTCTAGATGGTCTTTAACCAGGCCATAGATGGTTCAGTCATCGATATATACCTGCAGGAATTTCTGAATAAAATATTTAAATATAGCAACGACTACGTGGGAGAATATAGTAGGTGCATTCCTCAGCCCAAATGGCATGACGTTATATTGGAAACAGCCCCACTCGGTGACAAATGTGGTCTTATGGCGATCATCCTTTGCAATCCATATCTGGTGGTATCCCGAAAATTCGTCTGTGAATGAATATACCTCCTAGACGCATATGCCTTCCACGAATTCATCTGTAAAAGGGGTCGGGAACGGATCATGCACACATGCATCATTCAACTTTCACAGATCGACACAAATACGGATTTCACCAATATTCTTATCTTGGACCACCATTGATCTTATCCAATCTGATTCTTCTACAGGTTCAATGATCCTAGCGTCAAGCATCCTATCGATCTCAGCTTTCACGCGATCCTTATATCATGGTTTCAATCTATACGGCCTTTGGTGTACCGGTTTTGCATCTGGCCTGAGTGGAATCTTCATTTCCCCTAAATCACCAAGTATCCCCTTCATTTCTAAGAATCATGTTGGAAAAAGGTCCTGGAATTCATGTAGTAGATCTGTGACTTTGGCCATGATCTCTTCTCCCTAATAGTCTCCGACATTAGCAAATTTCAGATTTTTTTTCCACCCAATGTTAACTTTTTGGATCCTTAGCGGCTGGTTCATCGAGTCTGTCGGTATGTTAGGAGCTGCGACACCATAGCTTCCTTCAGACTCTAGAATGTTAACATTTCACAGCTCATCATCATCTTCAGGTTCCCCATACAAGTTGTAGCATGTCATCATGGATTGGATAGAGCAATGCACATGAGGATCAACAAGGTATGCAACAGGGATGACATTCAGTACTACATCATGGATAATGTGTAAATCATTACATACCTCGAGGTTGGCATCCTAGAAACTAAACATTTGCACAAAACAATCTGACAACTCCTCCCAAGTGGTAATGGTTCTACACAATTATGCTGCCACATACTAGGACCGTGGCATCTCTTCTAGAGTGTGAACAAAAGCATAACCCACTCAACCCTGGGTCATGATGTCCATAATGTTTGACATTCAATCAAATTATGGGCGGGGTCATTTCGTCCATCATACCTACCAACATGATAGACCTTTGTATCGCCAAAGCGAACCATCATCAACTTGTGACACTGCTCCCAGTCATGGATCGTCTGCTTGTGCATCACCCACCATCGAGCTGGAGTAGCCTTCAGTGCTACATCAAGATCCAGTATCCTTTGTGGTTAAAACACCTTTTCTTCAAATTCTTGGAAGAACTCAGATAGTCCTGGCAGTCCTTCGTAAATGGGTCACTCGATAATCTCAGTCGCAACATGTCGAAGAAACTGTGTAATCAACCCGCATTTTTTGAATGACACCTCATGCAACCGACTCTGCCAATTTTCTAGAGAATCATCGGAGTCAGAGGACACGAAACTTGCGCTCTGCCATTGACAGTAGGTTGGATATAATCCTCGAAGATGTTATAAGTATGATCCCAACTTCTCCCAACTTCCTCCTTTACAGGTTCGATATATCGTCGTCTTTCCTAAGGGTCCATAGGAGCAATGACCCTAACATCCTGGTTTTCAAATGTCATAACACATTTTTTGAAGTTGATAACCGCCATGCTATCATTAACCCATCCAATTCCTAGCAGCACAGGATAGGAACCACCATCTCCTACAAGTTCTATTACGTCAAAGTCAGCACGTTTTGTCATACCTTCAATGTCGACAACCAAGTTCAAAATATAACCAATGGGCTAAACCTTCAACTGGTTTGCTAAACGCAGTTGTACGAATGACCATCCCAACGTTGGCTTCCTCGTCAATTTCCTAGTTTGCTTTGTCAGGATGTTTACATCTGATCCAAGGTCCAAAATGACCGAGTCAACCTCGTAATCCCCAATCTGGACATTCAGCCTCATCTCCTTGTCGGTCTTCCATTTTTGCAAGGAATTCATAGCAGAATCCTTCACTGTCTTATCTGAGAGGTGTAATAACACCTAAAGTTCGACAAGGGCATCTGAGTCCCTCGCTAGCAATAGGAAGCTCTCAAATAACTTGCACAGGGTACCATACTACTGTGATGGTCTTGCCTCTACAGATGGATCAAAAACAAATGGCATATCAACAATTGGTAATTTACCCGGATTTCTCTTGATCTCATTCTTTGCATCGAAGAAAGTATCTTTCTCTATCGCAATATCAAATGTGACCTTATTCTTACCAGCGAGCCGAACTTGAAGCCATGGTCCATCATCTCCAGTTGTCACACCAACGCAAGTAACAATCCCAAAATCAACATCCTTCATCCACGGCTCAGCCTGAATAGTGGAAACTATCGATCCCTGGTTCAAAGGTAAGTTCTGATTCATTGGTTGGTTCTACGCGTGAGGCGGGTTTTGAGTCTGAGGCTATGATGGGACCTAGTTCTGCATTATCGGTTGGTTCTGCACCTGGAATACAGGCAGATTCTGTGCCTTCTGCAATTGGGGAATTTTTCCTGCCTGCCATTTTGCAATCAACTAAGGGAAAATTTCAACATTATGATTGTCGACTACACAATATGTGCATTACACATGAGGGTATTCTCTCTGATAATGCCCAAATTCCCCATAGGTATAGCACTAGACCGATTCACAACCTCGTCCTCCCCCGCAGCCGAATCCTCCTCCTCAACCTATGAATCCTCCGTAGACTCCTCCTCGGACTCCTCCTTGTTGAAACTGTGATTGGTCCATTGGTTTTTGCAATTGGTTAGGTTGTTGTTGAACATATTGCGGCTGATTATAATGAGGTCACGGTGCCTGATTATACTATGGTTGTACCACCAATTGCGGCTATGGTACAAACTGTGGTTGCGCCATAAACTGTTGTTGTGGTTGCGTAGGGACAAACTGCAATGGAGGAGGTGGTGTATACAGTACTTGTACTATTGGTTATACTACTTGTGGTTGTGCTTTCGCTGTCCGAGGGCCCTCTCCTTTCACAAAGTAAGAATCATACATTCTTTCCTGAAGCAAATCATAAGCGCAACAGTTTTTATCGTCATGTCCAACTGAATGACAAAACATATAGTATAAACATTCTTCCTTGGTAACCATCTTCTGCATATAGTCACTATTCTCATCTCGATGCCCATAGACTTGGCAGATGCGACACCATGGTGCGTCAGCACCACTCAACGGGCTCGAGGCTCTTGACAGCAAATAGTTCTGAAATGTTGGACAAGTATCCTCCGTATGTCTGTTAGCATGGCAACGGGTGCACCAAATATCATCACAATCTTATTTAGTCTTTTTGATTTCTTGCAATTGCAGCGTTAAATTGGCCAACTCCACCTAAATTTGATTCATTCCAACGGTGGTTTCCCCTACTGGCGATGCCTCCAATTTCATTGCGGTTTCCAGAGCCTCACTCTATGTCGCAATCTTTTGTTGCATTAGTGGTTGCCAGATATGCAGGACAAGTGCTACGATAAACCATTCTTTATGCTGAACATCGCTCATATGAAAACTGACCCGAGCCATCAATGTCTTAAATCGCTGATTAAAATCCCAAATTGTTTCTTTGGGGAATTGTTTGATCTCTTTCAATTCAATAATGTACTGAGCTTCATATTTTTGCTTCTTAAATTCCTCAAATAGCCCTGTTCTAATCTCGTCCAGTGTCTTTACAGTACCTCCCTGAGGCACCCGTGCAAATCTCATAAACCATTCCAATGCACGGCCCCTCAGAGTAGTGGCTAGCTAAATTTTCTTGACATCATCATCCATAGTTTTTCAAGTAGTCCAGATCGCTTCACATAGGAACCAGTACTGCTCCCGATCATTGGTACCATTTCCATTGAATATTGGCAACTTCATTTTGTCTCCCACCATTCTGGAATTTCTTCCTCCTGCTGGTGCTCGATTACTAGACTGTTGCTGACATGTCAGGCAAGTCGACGTAGAATGCACGTTCCTTCCTCGTGATGGAGTAGTGCATGGAGGAGTAGACACATTACTACTGGGGTTCAATCCTGTCGTTCTTCCAGGTGTATCCTGGGCCTATAAGTCCTTGTCATCACAAAAAGGTCACTTTGTCCCATGTGGTTGTTCTTCATGGTATCACACTTTGACTTTAGCAGTACCTTCTCCCGTCCTCTGCCTCTTTTCTTGAAACCTTGCTCCTCACCTCATACAACCACTTGTTTCTTCGACGACCTTTACATTCTCACCAAAACTCATGCCCATCTACCCCTTATTCCCTTATGCATTTCCCCCCTTTCTGTCGTAATGCTTACATCCCCCACACACCAAAGTTCCACTACTCTTGGTCCATCTTTAGGATACCCTTTTCACAGACTAGTTTCTTAATCGACAGTTGTAGCGACAATAGGAACCTTCCATGAGGTCTGCTGAAAAACTCCCTTTTTGCCTCACTGAAATATTTATTAGTATCAACCACAAACTCAGTGATGTATCCTTCTAAGATACTATCCAACCATACCTCGACTACATGTGATTCCTTGTTGTTGGTTTCTTGTAGCGCATGGATTAATTCTGGGGTCCAGGGTGTTAGCTCTCCTCCTTCAAATTTTTTCTTTCGCTTAGCAAAATTTGTCAACCATTCCTGAAAGAGCACAAGGAATTCACAAAAGATCCATTCATGAGGACCGTCATGGATATATCTATCCAACCACTGGCCCATCGACAACTTAGGATTCTGGTTTTCAGCTTCAGCAAACTCCTGCAACTTCAGATCAACCTAGCCCTCGATATTTGATCGAGTTGGATGCCAGAACATATCCCCCTCCTAATTACGACTTGGTCCTGGAAACGAAACCATTTTTTGGTAAATCCCACCAACAAAGCTTCGTCAATAGGGGTTCCCACTCTATCGACACCGTGCAGTGCACTCTCCCTGAGCACCGGCCCATACAGGTTTTAACCTACTCGAAAATGTCTATGAAGCAAACGAGGTTGTTAGATTTTTATCATTTAAGCTAGCATTATCTTAGGATCTTTAACTGAGAGAATAAGAAGCACAACATTCAAACATAAGAGACAATGAACACAATTTTTTTCCTTGGGGAAACCATAAAGGACAAAACACTGCAACTTCCTCAGAGATAAAACCAGCACCAAAAGTAAAACCCCAAAATAGTAAGATGATCTCTTGAGAGTAACAGTCTCTCTCTCTCTTGTCCCAAGAACTTCTTCTCTCACAGTTATGCACTACAACTGACTGTGAGTGAATGTGTGTTAAATAGAGAGACTCACTCTCTATTTATAGTAATTCCTAACTTTACAATAACTCACCAGGGCCGACTCTCTAGGAGATTCTAATAACCCTAGGGCCCCACAACTACGGGGACTTTAACCCTTGATCAATAGGAGGGTTATCCACAATGACTTGACATGACTTGTTTACATTATAGAATCTCCCAATCAGAACATCGGGGCATGACATGACTCAATTACATTACAAATACTTCCTAGAATAAACATCGGGGTACAATACATAAGATATACAAGTGAATACATTCCTAAGTTACAATTACAACAATACTCCCTCTTAAATAGGAAGGTATTTTTTCGACACAATTTATCAGCACAAGTATTCTTCTCTTTATCATCTGGATCATCATCGAGTTCTCATCATCTTCATCTTCAAGTCATATTCACTGGATCTGGATCATCACTTGATCTAGATCATCATCATAGGATCTGGATCATCACTCGATCTGGATCATCATTGGATCTACAACATCTATGGATCTGGATCATCTCTAGATCTAGATTATCTCTGCTCACTCATCATCACAGGTTCTATCTCTTGATTCTTCTCATCACAGGAAGTTCTATAGAACCAACCCTTTTTCATGCTGGTTTTAGGCCTAGCCTCCAAGTAGGTCTTCATCTTATTCAGCACTTATATCTGACCATGATAGGAAACTTTATTCACACAACATGTCAGAAAGGCTTTGCACTTATATCGGACCATGATAGGAAAATTTATTCAGAGATCATGATAGGAAACTTTTATTCACACATCATGTCACAAATGCTCTGCACTTATATCTGACCACGATAGGAAACTTTATTCACACATCATGATAGGAAAATTTATTCACACATCATGATAGGAAACTTTTATTTTCCTATCATGTCAGAAAGGCTATGCACTTATATTTGACCATGATAGGAAACTTTATTCGCACATCATGATAGGAAACTTTATACGTCATGATAGGAAACCTTTATTCACACATCATGTCAGAAAGTCTCTCAACCTCGGGCTGAGTGTCAGTCCCAGACTGAACAAATTCTTGGTAACTGACCAGGTGCCTCCATTCTCCCAGAGAATGGATTTTAGCACTTATATCTGATCATGTAGGAACCAATCCTACAGTCACATCATAATGGATCAGCACTCATATCTGACATTGAAGAAACCAATCCTCTCACCATGATAGAATGGCTCAGCCCTTACATCTAACCATGGAAGGAACCAATCCTCTCACCATGTCAGAATGGCTCACGGACTCATCACTTCCCCTTGGAGGGAACCTCGATTTGGAGAACACCAAGCTTCTCCCTGAAGTATTCAAACTTCACTCTGGCCAATGCCTTAGTCAACACATCATCTATTTGTTTGTCCGTCGCAACATATTGTAGCTTCACTGCTCTTCTCTGCACCATATCCATGATATAGTGATATTTGATCTCGATATGCTTTGACTTATCATGGAACACCGGGTTCTCTGACAACTTCACACAAATCTGGTTGTCACAATATATGGAAGTAGCATCCAACTAGAGATAAAATAAATCAAACAGTAGCTTCCTTAGCCATACTGCCTCACAACTAGTTGAACAGGCTGCAACATACTCTGCTTCAGCTGTACTTAGTGCCACGCAAGATTGTTTCCTGCTTAACCAAGAGATCACGCCTGATCCCATACTGAAGCAACACCCTGAGGTGCTCTTTCTATCGATGGAACTGTCTACCCAATCTAAATCAACATAACCTTCTAGGTTAATATTCTGATCAGCCTTATACTTGAGCCCATAATCAACTGTACCCCTCAGGTACCGCAGAATATGCTTTGCAGCAATCAAGTGAACATGTCTTGGATCTGTCAGGAACTGGCTCAAGGTGTTCACAACAAAGAAAATATCTGGTCTTGTACTCATTAGGTACATCAAGGACCCAATCATTACTCTCAATCCATCCAATTTCAATTCTCTGAATGCATTCTTCACCAAGTTCAAGAACCCGATATATTTGTTGAAGCAATGCAAAGTGGAGAAGGATGAAGATCAGCTCATCCTTGCTATTCTCACAAAGCTCAATTCAGACTACTCAGTCTTTGTATCCACCTTCCAAACAGTAAGGCTCACTACTCCAAATTGGAAGATGCCCACTCTTAATGCTTTCATCCTGTTAACACTTAGAATGTACCTAGGTTGCAACGGTAAATTCCAAAGGTAACAGCAAAAACCAGTTCAGAAAGAAACTGGCTTTCCTTTCGAGAGAGGGATCTCTCAGATATAAATTTAACAAGGCCAGATATAAAATTAACACTTGAAAATCATATAGACGGTTGAAATGATACACATAATCATTGGGAAATGGAGTCACATATACATAAAGGTATCACAAAATTGCATGCATGAGATTTCATCAAAGGTGAGATAACCACTTAATTACAGTCATTCATTGAGTTTAGGTGGAAAGGAAGAAATAATGAACAGTCCATCAATATAGAGCATCAGAAGATGAGTTCCATATTAACTTTAGCAGAAACATTTATGAAATATCTGAAGCAATAGTCAGAGCATAACAAGTATGCATTCCAACCATTCAATACTACGCTTCAGATACGAGGAAAACAAAATGGAATGTAACACTGGAAAAACGATCAGAAAGGAAATAAAATACAGACTGTAATGTAAATAGAACAAGAATCTTTGACAATCCACATGGATTCAAATTTTTTATTTCAAAAATTATATGTCTTCAAACATTCATCAACAAATGGGTTCCAACCCCCATTACATAAAGTAAATGCAAATATATATATAAATGATTTCTTCCCCCAAGAAGATTTAATAACTGAATAATCTACTTAATCAAAGTCTTTGTAACTATATCCCTAATAACTAGAAATAAACTACTTGCTTTGATCCTGATAACAGATCATTTAATTAAAATCAACTTGGTAACAACAAGGCTCGAACAAGCAGCTCCATAGCGTGCAACACCTGTTTTCACGGATGAAGAATATACTTTGTTTTTCCAAATCTTTCCACGACTCTCCATTGTTCTGCGCTTGGGATATCGTACTCACTCATTTCCTGAATAGACACTTCCAGATCCATATAGGCTTCATAAGACATAGTAGGAATCCCTCCTCTGATGATCAGAAATTTCTGTAATATCTCGAAGTCTTCGGTTAACTTGTCCAGGATGACCTTTCCTATCAGCCCCTTTACCAAATCATGAAACTTAGAGTGATCCATACGACTTTGCACTAATAGGCTATGACAATTTTCTTGAGAAAGAAGTCGCCCTTCTTCATCCCAGAAAGAAGGAAGGCCATCTTCAAACAATTCTTTAAAAGCATGCCTGAAATCATTAATACGCGAGGTCATCTTCATCCTTATCTTGTACTGTCTTCATAAGATGATGTTTGTGAATAAACCTTTTTTACCACAATACCATTGCCACTCTGTCTTTGATTCCTATATCTTGTAATTTTTTATAAGTTAATGAATTTAAGAAATTCAATGCAGTCTGAGCTGTGCTTAAGGGCTTCCTCTCCATGGTCTCATTTACTAGTTTCAATCTTTGATTGGCTAAATTAACCAATGTACTTTGATCATCAATGAAATTCAAATAATGTTTGAACTTAGTAATTTCCACAGACAATGTATCCCAGATTATGTGTTTAGCTCTCGAGAGAGGACCATTTCATGTATTCCTTTCTTTTAATTCATTAAGCTTCTTTTGTAATTGACCTTTATCCTGTAATATCTTATTCTTGTTTTCAGCCATTTTGGTCTGCTCAGATTTGATTTTCTCATTTTCTTCTTTTAATTCCCTTATCTCTACATCCTTCAAGCTGACTTGTGACATGGGCACTAGTAAATCATCAGCAGAAAAATCATTTAAAGGATTTTCAATATTTACAATAGTTAAATCTTCATCAGTAGGAGTCTGGCTCATTAGTTCTTCCATAATCTCTTTTTCATCATTTTGGTCTTTCTTCAACCGTGAAATTTGTGCTATTAACTCATTTCACTCTGTTTCCCCTTTGTTCTTTTCTTCTTGCAATTTCACAGTCTTTCCTTTGTACTCCATCATCTCCTAATGAATCTTATCCTTCTCCTCCTGCAATGCTAACAGCTCTGATGACTGAACATGTTCTAAACTCGGGATTTTCAATTTCTTCTTTAGTACCTGGAGGGCATTATCTTTTTCTTCTAAAAGTCTTCTGATGGCTTGGGTGTTCCCTTTTAAAATCCATATTTTCCAATAATTTCTCTACAAACACCAGGGCACCCTTGTTTTTAAAAATGAAGG
Source organism: Pseudotsuga menziesii (assembly GCA_001517045.1). NCBI lineage: Eukaryota > Viridiplantae > Streptophyta > Pinopsida > Pinales > Pinaceae > Pseudotsuga > Pseudotsuga menziesii. The sequence goes on along the minus strand of LPNX010297167.1, from coordinate 22,436 downwards.
AACCAACTTTGAGGGGAAATTTGATATTGGAGGATTTTTTGAAAGCCCCGAAATGTTCCTCTTCTGCATGTAGTCTTTGTCTCATGTATTCCAATGCAAAGATCCTAGGGGTAAGGAAAGCTGGTAGCCTGTAAGGCTTTCCAATGAAACTGTATACTCTCAAAACTGTAAAGTCTTTGTACAAAAACCAATCTCCAATCCTATCTTCAGGTGATGATTGCATCATGCTTTTCATTTCTTCCAACACTCTGGGCAATACTTTATCAAACAGCAACTTATACATTTCTGACATAATGGAATTTACAAATTCGAACATATTGATTTGCTTCGGCGAATTCGAGGAGAATATAGTACTCAAGAATTGCAATTCAATTACATTCGAGCATAATATCATGTTCAACAAATATGATTGATACTTGAAAAATCTAACTTTTGAGAACTCGACCAATTGGATATGGATAGCCTCTGCTAAATATTTATCCAAAATGAAAACATGGACCGCTGGGACTCAGACTCAAGATTAATTGAACTCATTTTTAATAAGAAACCCAAGACAACTTCACTAACATGAAAATCATCATCTAGACCTAAAACCTGACAGACCAAAGACACAACTAATTGAACCTCCTCCTTGAAGATGTGAATACGATATGGCAAAAAGAGAACTTCTAAGGACTAACCTTCATTAAGAATGCTAGACAAGAATTTACATCAAACTTCAGTTTTACAACTTCTATACACTTCAGCCAAAACAGACTCATTTATAGACTCACCACCATCAAGGTAATTATCGAGAAAATTCAGAAATCCGTGGATAGTTTTTGCATCGATTCTACACAATATCTTGGAGGAGGAACGACTCACAATGATTCTCTCAAAAGATGAATAATTACTTGCACACCACTCGGCGTATTCAGGAAAGTGTACGGTCTGCTCAATGGAAAAATAATACAAAAATGTCTTACAAGCATTCAAAATGTCATTTCCCTGTGAATTATATCGCCACAATCTTTCTTTAATAACCGATACATTCCCCACGAACAGGAATGGGTCATATATGCCTCTATCTCTATCAACTAAGAATTCTTCTCTTTCATCCAGAATTCGGTTAAGACCTTCTAACCCTTTCTCTTTCCCCATAATATAAAAATGAAGGTAATTCTATGAATAAAGCTCGAGTATTTGAGACTTACCTGTGACTGTAATTGCATATACCCGAAGTTGACTGTGAAAAGGTGGTGGGATATCCTTTTCATTCGTCCTGGCATGTACAAATAAAAAAAATGATTCTTCAAATAAGTCAACTTCACTTTATATAGAAGTCCATTCCGGAGACTCCTTTTAGTGGTTTTGCTTAAACCATTTTTCTCCGCGGAATGTACCACAAGCTTCCACGTGTATCATGGTTTTAATTCCGCTACCGCTTTTCTACTCCAACCGTCGTGCAACTCTATCCTCCGGACCTGATGATGACTGTTGATGAATTTTCACTTTATTTTTAAGCCGTTGGATTAAATTACACGTAAACATTCTGCTGGGCCTTTTCATTTTCAACAACGCGCAACTTTATGGAGTGGACTTCTTATCAACCATAGATTTTGTCAACCCAATCTCATAACCGTCGATCCTCACACCTTGTTAATTATCTCTGCATACCCTCATCTCCTGTGCATCTCCACAGAGCGGATCTATTATAGACCATCAATTTTCACCTCCTTGTTCTATACCATTGGATTATACGATGATTTCATCATTTATGCGCCCTTTTATCATACATTCACATTGTTATATTTAACCAAAGTTCAAACAACCATCATTTCTCTTCACCATGCTTCCTTCGATACTCTGCTAGTTAGAAGTTGTTAACAACTGGCTCCATCTGGGGATGATATCCTCCCTGCGAGGTATCAAAGAAATCGTAGGACCAGGTGTCTGTCTTTAATCTTTTCATGATAGCTTCCGAAAAAATTCTCTTTCTTATTGATGTATTTACTAGAAAGGAATGGCATGCCTCCTGAATCTTAGGGCTTTCACTGCGAGCTTCAAAAACATTCGGCTTACCATCTATACTGATTTCTAAAGAAAGTAAATATTTACAACCTATGATACAAATTTTACCTTCCTTCTTAGGATAGGTAATGTTTCAGAAATCTCCCATTTACGGGGTTACTATCCAGAGAAACCCCATTCGGATATTCCAAAAGAAATGCATTTTGTCCTCTGTATCCAGCAATAACATAAGGACCCACCCATATATGATCAAATTTTCCATGTTTATCTTCTTTAGGAGCATCCCACTTCAAGACCAAGTCATCAATCTAAAACTGTTCTTCTTTCACCTTTCTGTCAAAAGTATTTTTTATTTTTTCCTGATGTAATTGGACTTTATCATAAGCCTTATTCCTTTTCTCTTCTAGCTCAATAATCTGATTTATCCTCCTTTTCATGTGGTTTGGTTCTTCTTGTTGTTCTTGGAAATATCTCATAACTGGAACACCTAACGATGCTGGAAAAACAACTTCAGTTCCATACACCAATTGGAAAGGAGACATTCCAATTGCCCTTTTAGTACTAATCCTGTCAGCCCATAAAGCATATTTGAGCTTGGTATGCCATGATATTTTATTATCTTCCAAAAACTTCCTAATGATCCTTACTAAGCTTTTATTTGAAGATTCGGCTAACCCATTTCCTTGCGGATAATAGGCGATCGAATGATTGAGACTTATATGATATTTGTGACAGAAATTAATCATTTTCTTGGATTTAAAAGCGGCTACATTATCTGTTACTATTCTTTTGGGGCATCCAAATCTAGCCAATATGTTTTCCTCAAGAAAATCCATGATTTCAATTTCAGTGGCTTTCCTGGTGGGAATCGCCTCAATCCATTTTGTAAAATAATCCGTAGTTGTTAAAATCCATTTGTGTTGTCCTGATGAATTGGGATTTATTTCACCAATGAAATCCAAACCCCACTATTGGAAAGGAGCTTCTATTGTTATTGGATTTAAAGGGAGAGGAATTACCTTTCTTTTACCATCAAAAATTTGACACTGATGACACATGTTGGTTTCTTTATATACATCTGAAAATAATGTTGGCCAATAGTAGCCTACTCTTAGAATTTTATTTGCATTCATCTTCCAAGAATGATGCCCTCCACAATCTCCTTTATGAAATTATTTAACTGTATGTTGAGCTTCATTTTCCAAAAGATAGTTTAGTAACACACCTTCGGGGTCTTTCCAATAAAGATATCAATTTATAATACAAAATTTGGCAGCTTTCAATTTTACTGACCTTGCCCTTGACTTACTCAATCCTACTGGTGCTTGTAAATTTCGAAGGACGTAAACAATGTTAGAGTACCATGGAGACGCCACAAAATCAATCATTACTTCCACCTTTGTAACCAATCGATTAAACTGGTGGGATAAGAAATTAATTTGTAAAGATTCACAATTTGAATTTGTCATCATTTTCACTAATCCTTGTCCCTTAACCAGCTTAGTAGGATTTATCTCTATGTCATACTCCAGTCATGTAGCTATCCATTTTGCCCTTCTACCTTCTAGATCAGGTTGTGTCAAAATTCCTTTCACTGCAGCAGTTGGAACATGCACGATTACATGTGAGTGTAGAATATATACTCTGAAATCTTTCAATTCCTTGACTAAAGCATATGCTTGTTTCTCCATGATGTCATATTTCAATTCTTCATCCCTCAACATCTTGCTGAAAAATGCTATGGGCTGCTCCATGTTCTCATCATTCTTCTGCAATAAAACTGCTGCAATGGTATACTCTGAAGCATATGAAAATACTAAGAAATCTTTGGTAAAATATGGACTCGCCAACACCATAGCATCTGAGATTGCTTGTTTGATTTCCCAAAATGACTTCCTAGATTCTACATTCCATTTTATCTCATGACCTTTTTTCAGCATATTTGTAATATTCATTAAGATTTCAGCAAAACTAGGCACAAACCTTCTTAAAAAATTCACCTATCCCAAAAATGATTGTATTTCCTTTTTACTCCTGGGTTCTCCTACCTTTAAAATTGTGCTTACCCTTTCAGGATCAATTTTTATTCCGTCTTTAGATATTATATGGCCCAACAATTTTCCTTCTTCCAATGCAAAATTGGACTTCTTTGGGTTCAATGATATACCAAATTTCCTACACTTCATGAAAACTTTTTCTAAATGATGAATATGTTCTCTGTCAGATTTTGAATAGACTGTGATGTCATCCATGTAAATTACCACAAAATTCCCATTTTCTCCTACAAAATCAATGTCCATGGCTCGCTGGAAAGTAGCTCCTGCATTCATTAAACCAAAATGCATCTTTGCATACATAAAAGTGCCCCAAGGTGTAGTAAATGCAGTTTTTTCTTGATCTTCAGGTAATACTTTGATCTGATTGTAACCAGAAAAACCGTCCAACATCGAAATTCTCTTAGCTCCAACTACCTTCTGCAGTATATGATCCATCTTCGGCAAGGGATAATTGTCCTTCATAGAAACTTTATTTAAATTCCAGAAATCTAGACACAGTCTTATTTCTCCATTATTTTTTCTAACAGGAACCAAATTTGCAACCCACTTCGAAAATCTTAGACTCACAATGATTTTGGCGTCAAATAATTTTTTAATTTCCTTCTCAATAATGGGAATCAATTTAGGATTTATCCTTCTAAGTTTCTGCTTGAAAGGTTTCTCCCCAGGTTTTATAGGAATAGTATGTTGTATTATAGATGTATCATACTCCTTAAGATCTTCATAACTCCAAGAAAATACATTTGTATACTTCTTCATTAAATTCACATATTCCTCTTTTTCTTTTACACGCAAATTTTTGGATAATTTTATAATCTTAGGATTCTCCTCGGTACCAATATTCCTGTCTTCAACAGCATTCTCAATAGGCTTCACTTTAGGATTCTTAGCAACATCATTCTGATCAAAGAGTTTTTCCAAAGGAATCAAACCTCTTGGTATAAAATTATTTTTTAATTGAATAATATCTTTTCCTCCTAAGGTTCCCTTTAATTTTTCAGCACCATCCTTTTCTTTTTCAAGTTCTTCATCATCCTGAAAGTTCTTGCCATTGTCATTTTCGGTGTCAATATGAGTATTTACAAATTATCCCGATAGTTCTAAAAACCTTTTGATCTGCATGTCATCTTCAAAAACTTGCCAATATTTAGAATTATCAGGAATAGATGGTCTGTTCACAATGTCCACTTGATATTCTTTCTGACCAGCAATAGGGGTTTTAAATTTTCCAGCTGCTACTTCCAAAGAATCTGCTACAGTATTTTCATGTTTGGAAACCACCTGAATTGTATGCTCTGCAAAAAAGTTACCAATCATATCCCATACTTTGTTCATATAATCCCTCCTTTGGGGATGCCTGGTTTGATAACTATCATTCACTTGATTTATCACCAATTCTGAATCCCCTAAAACCTTTATCCTCTGTGCTCCCAAATCTTTCAAAGCATGCAACCCTAGTAATAAAGCTTCATATTCAGCTACATTATTCGTGCATTCAAATCCATCAAAGTACATAGTCCACAAACCTTCTCTTTTTTGTTTTTCCTCCAAAGCATCTTGTTCCATCACTTCTTCTTTTTTATTTTCCTCAGGCTCCATCTGCAATGTAGCTTCCAAATCATATGGGACAACATCATTAAAGAAAATGGAAGATCCCAAATCAGTATCAACAGCATATATATGATGAACTTCAGGATTATCTTGACTGCTCACTACATAAGGAGTTCTTTTCTCACTATACAACCTCTTACTTCCATCTTGAACAGGAATAGTAGCATATGACATATCCATTTGTAAACTACCCTTCAACTTTGAAGTCCAAGATCTTGACAACAATACTCCAAACTTGGGTGGGATATATGCTACTACCACATCCATTACTATGGTCTTAGATGGTAATTTCTTCAGAGTTACTACCATATCTTTAATCAAACTAAGACATTTTACTCTTCTGGAATCAAAACAATACAAATATTTTTAGCGTCTTGTCACTTCCAATCCCAAACTTTCAACTACTCCCTTTGGCATTAAATTATGTGATGCACCCGAATCTAGCATAGCATTATGGACCACCATATCATGCACATTCAAACTCAAATAAAAAGGAGGGACTTCTTCATTTTCTAAATTTTCAACTTTTGACCCAAATTAAATAGTAGGATTATCATCATTCAATTCCAAAATATTAGATTGCAATTCTCCTTAACCTTTGACCATTTTTGTTATGGTATTTCTATATTCATTGTTTCTCAACAACTCATTAAATGGAATGGAAATTTTCAACTTGGAAAGCTCATTTTGCAAATTGAAACTAGAACTGACTCTTTCTACATCAATTGGGGTTAATTGCTTCATTCCTTTGTTTTTTTGTATCTCATTCTCAACTTCTTTATTTACAACAGACTCTTTTTTCATTTCTTTTCCCCTTTCTATATTCAGAGAACTAGTGGAAGGATGATTTGGATTTTCCTTCCCTTTATTTATAAAGACTTCTCTGTTTCTCAATCTGATCTTCCTCTGTACATCATCCATAGCATGCAAATAACCTCTTTGATATTGTTCTGTCTCCCTTTCAAATTCTTCATTCCCATCTTCCTATGCAAACATGTTATGTTCTTCTTCAGTAAGATATATCTCTGAATCTAGTTCTCCAAAAAGATGAATTTCATTCTCAATATGGTCTTCTTCGTCAGTGACATAATTCTCAGGAAATGGTGATCGAATTTGCTGTTCTTCCTTATTTCTTGGATTTCTCATGTCTCTCTTCCTGTTTTGTGGAAGTATAGGAGGATTTGGTCTTCTAAAATTAGGATTCCTGATTTGAGGATCGACTTGTTCTCTATTGAACACCCTATTATCCATATTCAATATGTCCATCAACTTCTCCATCGTCTTCAACATCATTTCAAACTTGATATCAGTGGTAGAAGAAGAACTAGAGGGCGAATTTTCTTCCTTTTTCCTCCTATAAATGTCTCTGTGTTTCATTTTTCCACTTGCCATCATATTCGCTTCCACTTCTAAAGCATCTGTAAACATTGCAGCAAGAGTTGCTGATTTTCTTTCTCTCAATGAAAATGCAAAGTCATTATCAAAGGCTCCAGCATAATGCAGTTTAGCAGTGGCTGTAGAAGGTTTTATGTCTTCTGGAATAGAATTATAAACCCTCATAAATCTACTTGAAAATTCATGAACAGATTCAAAACCCCCCTTTTTGAGACTATTATACTGAGACAAGAGCTGCAAAGGGTTCTGTTTGTCATCCCATATGTCTAGGAATGCATTCTGGAAAGCTTGGAAACTCAATATAGACCCATCTGGCAAATCCTTAAACCATTTCTTCGCTTCACCTAATAAACTTTGAGCAAATAACCGCATTTTAACATCTGCATAATCGAATTCCTCCAAGTCGATAAAATCTTCAAACTTAGCCACATGTTGTTTTGCGGTTATGTCACCTTCTCCATCAAATAAGGAAATTCTTTGGGAATAATTTTGAGGAAGGTCATGTAACAAAACAGGCAAATGCAAGGGAGCAAATCTGGCTGCCATTGGTCTAGGTGGATTTAGAGGAACTGAATACTTTCGAGTGTTTTGAACAGTAAGTGTGTCAACTTTCGTAGACCGCTGTAAATCTCTCCAAAGGGAATCCAACAAATAAGATTCTAATCTATGAGAATTAAATTCAGCTCGGACTTAGTTTTCAACAAAATCCTTCCAACATTATCTTCCCATTCTGGATCAAAAATATTAGGAGAATCTTGAGAAGATGATGCACCAAACAAAGCAAAATCTATTTTTTCTTTATCCTTTTTCTTAAATAACCTTTCTGGATCTTCCAAACTCTTTAAAATTTCAGTATCAGAATTACCTCATGTGTGTCTCCTCGAAGCCAGAATTACTTTTTAAAATTTGAAAAATTTTACAATGGAATCGCCAGGGCAAATATACAACCTTCTCTACTGACAAAAATTATTGTTTGCCCACAGAAATATTTTCTTGGTCTTCAAACTCTGTCATTCTTCCCAAGGCATATTTGCACTTTCAATCCCCGGCAATGGCGCCAATTTGTTAACACTCAGAATGTACCCAAGTTGCAAAGGTAACAGCAAAAACCACTTCAGAAAGAAACTGGCTTTCTCTTCTAGAGAGGGATCTCTCAGATATAAATTTAACAAGGCCAGATATAAAATTAACACTTGAAAATCATATAGACGGTTGAAACGATACACATAATCATTGGGAAATGGAGTCACATATACAAAAAGGTATCACAAAATCGAATGCATGAGATTTCATCAAAGGCGAGATAACCACTTAATTACAGTCATTCATTGAGTTTAGGTGGAAAGGAAGAAATAATGAACAGTCCATCAATATAGAGCATCAGAAGATGAGTTTCATATTAACTTTAGTAGAAACATTTATGAAATATCTGAAGCAATAGTCAGAGCATAACAAGTATGAATTCCAACCATTCAATACTACACTTCAGATATGAGGAAAACAAAATGGAATGTAACACTAGAAAAACAATCACAAAGGAAAGAAAATACAGACTATAATGTAAATAGCACAAGAATCTCTGATAACCCACACGCATTCAACTTTGTTATTTCAAAATTATATGTCTTCAAAACATTCATCAACAAATGGGTTCCAACCCCCATTACATAAAGTAACTGCAAATATATACATAAATGATTTCTTCCCCCAAGAATATTTAATAACTGAATAATCTGTTTAATCAAAGTCTTTGTAACTATATCCCTAATAACTAGGAATAAACTACTTTCTTTGATCCTGATAACAGATCATTTAATTAAAATCAACTTGGTAACAACAAGGTTCGAACAAGCAGCTCCATAGCGCGCAACACATGTTTTCACGGATGAAGAATATACTTTGTTTTTCCAAATCTTTCCACGGCTCTCCATTGTTCTGCGCTTGGGATATCGTACTCAATCATTTCCCAAATAGACACTTCCAGATCCATATAGGTTTCATAAGACATAGTAGGCAGCCCTCCTCTGACGATCAGAAATTTCTGCAATATCTCGAAGTCTTCTGTTAACTTGTCCAAGATGACCTTTCATGTCAGCCCCTTTACTAAATCATCAAACTTAAAGTGATCCATACGGCTTTGCACTAGCAGGCTATGATAATTTTCTTGAGAAAGAAGTCGCCCTTTTCATCCCAGAAAGAAGGAAGGCCATCTTCAAACAATTCGTTAAAAGCATGCCTAAAATCATCAATACGTGAGGTCATCTCATCAGCCTTATCTTGTACTGTCTTCATAAGATGATGTTTGTGAATAAACCTTTTTGACCACAGTACCATTGCCACTCTGTCTTCGATTCCTATATCTTGTAATTTTGGATAAGTTAATGAATTTAAGAAATTCAATGCATTCTAAGCTGTGCTTAGGGGCTTCCTCTCCATGGTCTCATTTACTAGTTTCAATCTTTGATTGGATAAATTAACCAATGTACTTTGATCATCAATGAAATTCAAATAATGTCTGAACTTAGTAATTTCCACAGACAATGTATCCTAGATTATGTGTTTAGCTCCTTGGAGAGGACCCTTTCCTGTATTCCTTTCTTTTAATTCATTAAGCTTCTTTTGTAATTGACCTTTATCCTGTAATATCTTATTCTTGTTTTCAGCCATTTTGGTCAGCTCAGATTTGATTTTCTCATTTTCTTCTTTTAATTCCCTTATCTCTACATCCTTCAAGTTGACTTGTGACATGGGCACTAGTAAATCATCAGCAGAAAAATCATTTAAAGGCTTTTTAATATTTACAATAGTCAAATCTTCATTAGTAGGAGTCTGGCTCATTAGTTCTTCCATAATCTCTTTTTCATCATTTTGGTCTTTCTTCAACCGTGAAATTTGTGCTATTAACTCATTTCGCTCTGTTTCCCATTTGTTCTTTTCTACTTACAATTTCACAGTCTTTCCTTTGTACTCCATCATCTCCTGATGAATCTTATCCTTCTCCTCCTGCAATGCTAACATCTCTAATGACTAAACATGTTCTGAACTCGGGATTTTCAATTTCTTCTTTAGTACCTGGAGGGCATTATCTTTTTCTTCTAAAAGTCTTCTGATGGCTTGGGTGTTCCATTTGAAAATCCATATTTTCCAATAATTTCTCTACAAACACCAGGGCACCCTTGTTTTTAAAAATGAAGGAACCAACTTTGAGGGGAAATTTGATATTGGAGGATTTTTTGAAAGCCCCGAAATGTTCCTCTTCCAGATGTAGTATCTGTCTCATGTATTCCAATGCAAATATCCTAGGTGTTAGCACTCAGAATGTACCCAGGTTGTAAAAGGTACACCCCGAGGTAACAGCAAAACCACTTTAGGAAGATATTGGTATTCTCTCCCAGAGAGGGATCTCTCAACATGAACTTTACAAATTGCAAGACCAAACGGTAACAATATTTAAAGGTTTATTTATTTGGTTGAAACAATCACATATCCATTGGGCAACGGAGTCATATACATATAAAAATATTCCCAAAATGCATACACAGGATTTTTCAAAGGCAAGATAATCACATAATTGCAGTCATTTCATTTGTCAGGGTGAAAATAGAAGGAATGAGGGAACATCCCATCAATACAGAGCGTCTAAGACGAATTCCATATCGACTTTAGTAGAAAAGATCATATAATACCTGAAACGAAGAATAGAGCATAAGCATATCAATTCTAAACATCAAACACTATGTTCCAGATACGACAGAAAAAACAGAATGGAGCGTTACACAGGGAAAATTACAAATCACACAGAGAAAGAAAGCACGGACTGCAATGTCAATGATACATGAATCTCTGAAAAAGAACTCTCATGCATTCATTTTCGTAAAAAATAAGACAGATATGTTCTCCACAAATTACTTCATCTGATGGGTTCCAACCCCCATCTCATAAAAGAGATACAAATTTATAGATCAAACAATAAGTCTGCCTCCAGCAGATCAATAACAGAATGACCGGCGTAAATTAGAGTTTGTAACCGAAAACCTACACCACTAGGAAGTTGTTACAATTCCATTCCTAACCGATCACAAAGTATGAATCAACTGAATAACAAACTTGGGCCTAACAGCTTCCACGTCTTCGCCTAACAGCCCCATGCCTTTGCGCCATCAGCTCCATGTCTTTGCCTAACAGCTCCATGCCTTTGCGCCATCAGCTCCATGTCTTTGCCTCGTCAGCTCTTCGATACCATGACTCCTGTTCTTAGGAGGGAACGATATACTTTGTTTTCCCAAACCTCTCGACAGCTTTCCACTGCTCCGAACTTGGGGTGTCGCACTCCATCATCTCTCGGATGGTCACCTCGAGCTCCATATATGTTTCATAAGATTTCTTGGGTAACCTGGCTCTGATGACGGTGAACTTCTGTAAGACTTTGAAATATTCCGCTAATATGTCCACAATAGTTTGCCCTGACAGGATTTTTTCTATGCTATTAAATTTCGAGTGATCCATGCGAGCCCGGACAAGCAGCTGATGATAATGTTCCGGTGAGCACAACCGACCTTCTTCGTCCCAGAAAGACGGCAATCCGTCTTCGAACAACTCTCTAAACTCCTGTCTGAACTCTTTGACTTGCACGACCAACTCATCGGACTTGTCTTGGACAGTCTTCATTAGCTGGTGCTTTTGGATGATCTTCTTCGCAGACAGCACTATTGAGATTCGGTCTTTTATGCCCATGTCGTGCAGCTTTTGGTACGATAATGAGTTTAGGAAATTTAATGTATTTTGGGCTGTGGAGAGGGGTCTTCTCGCCATGTGTTCATTCACGAGCTTCAGTTTTTGCTGAGCCAACTCTGTCACTATACACAAATCATAAATAAAACTCAAGTAATGTCGGAACTTAGTAATCTCTATAGTAAGGGTATCCCAAATAATATGCTTCGCCCCTTGAAGGGGGACCTTCCCAATGCATTTTTTATTTATCTCCTTGAGCTTCTTCTGCAATTGATTCCTTTCCTGCAAGATCTGTCTTTTGCTTTCACTCATTTTGATTAATTCGGCCTTTACCTTTTCATTCTCAGTCGTCAACTCTCGGATTTCCTCGTCTTTTAAACTTACCTGGGACATGGACACCAACAGGTCATCAGCAGAGAAGTTATCCAGTGGTTTGTCTATTTTCACAATGGAGAGATCCTCATCAGTGGGGGTTTGACTCATCAGCTCCTCTGTGATTTCCTTCTCGTCATTTTGGTCCTTTTTCAACACGGATATTTGGGACAGCAGTTCCTCCCTTTCGACCTCCCATCTGCATTTTTCCTCCTGTAGCTTGACGGCCTTCCCTTTGTATTCCATCATTTCCTGATGGATTTTCTCCTTTTCTTCTTGCAAGGCCATCAATTCGGCCGATTGGACGTGTTCTGAACCGGGGATCTTTAGTTTCTTCTTGAGGACCTGTAGAGCATTGTCTTTCTCCTCTAACAACTTCTTGACATCCTGGGTACTGTCAGAGCTAGCGATGTCTGTTTGCATTTTTCTGATTTGAACGGCATTGGCTTTGTTCTCGACCTTTTCGTGCTTCAACTGAACTTCCAACTTGTCTACCAACACTTGCAACTTACTTATCCTCATCATGGCCTGCAACAGGTCTGAATATAGAATGTCGCCAATTTGCTTATGCAACTGAATCTTGTCTGGAGTACTGATTTTGTCCAGACGGATTTCTATCTCAAACATTTTCTTATCATTCACAATGGCCATTTTGAAAGTATTTTTCTCAGCATCCCTAGCAGCAACTAGGGATGTTTTAGAACTGTACAGGTTCCTTACCTTAGGGAGCAGATTTCGTGTTTCCTCCAAGGATTGCTTCCTCTTTTCTAGGTAGCTTGTCTTGAGCTCTTCTTTCGATTTAAACAAGGGACCAGATTCTGGGCTGTTAAAGTCACCTTCTGAACCTTTAAAATAAAACTGACTGACCTGTACGATCTTGATGGGGACCAAGGCAACCTTTTTGGAAACACTGGGCATCTCTTCGTTCACCATATCACCTCCTTCGAGCAGCTTCGCCTTCTTACGGGACGTCTCTTCGTCCACTTCCATATTCTCGGCCTCTGCCAAACTCCTCTTGACCGCAACACTGACACCCTCTATGATTTGGATATCTAAACGAGATGCGGGATGTGTCTCTGTCTCAGTTTTGGACTCGTCAGTGAACTGCAGCAAATTAGCCATTTCAGCTAACCCTTCAACAGCTTGATGCTCAAACGGTTTGTTTTTGTTTGCTTGCTTTCTCAATGATATCACCTGGTGGGGGTCATAGTTCATATTTACATCCTTTATGAAATCCATATTCTCCATCAATCTCTCTATACATGCCAGGGCACCTTTGCCTTTAAAAATGAAAGGGCCGACTTTAAATGGAAATTTAATATTCAAGGATTTTCTGAAAGCACTGAAATGATCCTCCTCTGATAACAACCTTTGCCTCATAAACTCTAGAGAAAAACTTCTTGGGGTCAAAAAGGAAGGCAACCTATAAGGCTGACCTGTAAAGCCATACACTCTCAAAACAGTATAATCTCTGTACAGAAACCAGTCTCCCACCCGCCCCTCAGGTGAAGACTGCATCAAACATTTCATTTCATCAAGGACCCGGGGCAATTCTTGATCAAACAGCATCCTGTATATTTCGGACATGATCGAATTGGCAAATTCGATCAGGTTGATTTGCTTTGGAAAATCAGAAGAGGATAGAGTACTTATGAACTTCAATTCTGTAACATTAGAACATACTAACATGTTAAGTAGGTGTGTTTGAAATCTAAAAAACTGGACCTTGGGAAATTCAGTCAACTGGAGGTGGATCGCTTCGGCTAGATATTCATCTAAATTAAGCACAGGAACTGACTGGGACTCGGGACTTAAAGAATTTACTTTTAGCAGGAAACCAAGGATAACATCACCTATACGACAGTCGTCATCTAGACCTAACACTCGACAAACCAAAGACATTACCCACTGCACTTCAGTTCTAAAAATGTGCAAGGGGTAGGGCAAGGTAAGGCCTTCAAGGGACTGACCTTCCCTTAGGATACTTGACAGGAATCGAGAGCGAGCGTCATCGTTGCAACTTTTAAAAAACTCGGCAAGTACAGACTCATTTACAAACTCACGGTTCACAGGGTAACTTTCGGGAAAACTAAGATTTCCCCTAATGGCCAAAGCATCAATTTTACACAGTATCTTCGACGCGGACCGACTCACAATGACTCTCTGAGAGGGAGAATAATTTACTGCGCACCATTCGGCAAATTCAGGGAAGTGGAGGGTTTGCTCCAGGGCAAAAAAGTACAAAAAGGACTTGCATACATTCAGAACGTCATTTCCTTGCGAGAAACAAGACCACAGCCTCTCTTTGCTGCCTGACACACTTCCTGTAGACAAGAAAGGATCGTAGACACCCCTGTGTCTATCTACCAAGAATTCTTCTCTTTCATCCGGGACCCGACCAGACACAGAGGCTTCGCCCTGTTGATCCATTTCTTAATTTATAATGATAATTGAGCAAAGGAATTACAGGATTAAGGTCCTACCTGGCTCACTGTGGAGGCGTGTGTTCGGAATGCTCCTGGTGCTGACAACTGGAAGCGCCCAAATCGACAGGTCCTTTTCGTCGGGTCCCAAGCAATAAAATAATTGCTGGAGAGGTCAATTTTGCCTGTATAGGACACCCCCGATTAGACACGTGGGAAGCATTCATTTCTGCAACCGCTACTTATCTCTAACAGCCGTGCATCTTTCTCCTCCGGGTTCATTTCCGACCGTTGATCTCTTCTGTGCAAATTCCTAGCCTTCGGATCGTACACCGCGTGTGCTTTTCCACCGAGCCGTCTGACTTTATCTACCGTGCAAATTTGGGTCCCGGAAACATCTACAGCCATCGATCTGATCTTCCTTTACAGGCGGGCCGTTGGATCATGTGGCGCCCATCCAATTCTGCTGGGCTCCTTCGCTTTATCCGTCGAGCAACTTTAATCAGCGGAATTGCTCCCAGCCGTTGATGCGATATCCCTTCAGCTACGCACCGTCGGATCTTTAGTCGCGTACCCAATTCCACTGGGCACTCCGGGATTATCTGCCGTGCTAGTTTGACCTCCGGAATCATTGTTAGCCATTGATCTATTACCCTCCGATCTCCAACCGTTGGATCGGGCAGCATATAATGAGTTCCGTCGGGTGGCTCAAAGGTTATCCCGCGTGCATGTTCATCTCCCGGAAACCAAAATAGCCGTCGATCCACGCTGTCTTTAATCCTTGGCCGTCGGATTTACCTCCATGCATCCCTTCCGCTGGAAGCTCTGGTGTTTATCCGTCGCGCAGGTTTCAGCTGCGAAATCAATCCCAACCGCCGATGTGATCCGATTCCATCCCTCCACCGTCGGATCGAGAGGAATATATGTGATTCCGCCAACTCCCATTTCTTTAACTAACTTGCAATTTCTCCCGACGGATTGGTTATGAACCGCAGATCATCCCCGAATCAATTTGTAACCCTTGATTTGTGCAGGGGGCTAAAGGCCCAAACTTCTCCTATCTTCCTCGCATGTTTTGAAAGGCGGAGGGAGTATTAGCCATGGATTAGCTCCTTCTTTCGATCACAGCCTAGGATTTTTGTTAACTTGGCTGCTCTTTTAGAACATCACGTCACCTTTGTATCATATCTTTAAATCAAAGTATTTAAACAGCACAATATTATCCCCCCCCCATGATATTATATTGATTTTGTTCAATACAGGTGCTAACAGCTGGCTCCATCTGGGGATGATATCCTCCCTGCGAGGTATCAAAGAACTCGTAGACCAGGTGCCTACCTTTTCACTTCGCATAATAATTTCCAAAAAACCCATTTTTCATTTTTTGTGCATATATCATTTTTATGTATGTTTTTAGAAAGGAATGATATGCCTCCTAGACCTTGGGGCTTTCACTACAAGCGCCAAATGTCTTCGGCTTACCCTACTTATTGACTGGTAAAGCAAATATATACAGTCTATAATACAAGTTTTACTTTCCTCCCCTAGGATAGGTAATGCTTCAGATATCTCCCATTGACAGGGTTTCTCTCAAGAGGAACCTCGTTTGTGTACTCCAGCAAGAATGCATTTTGCCCTCTATATCCAGCAATAACATAAGGTCCAACCCACATAGGGTCAAACTTCCCGTGCTTTTCTTCATTAGGGGCATCCCACTTCAGAACCAGGTCATCGATCTGAAATCGTTCTTCTTTGACCCTTCTGTCAAAAGTACTTTTCATTTTCTCTTGATGTGACTGTACATTATTGTAGGCCTTATACCTTCGTTCGTCTAGCTCAATGATCTGATTTATCCTCCGCTGTATGTGGTTTGGTTCTTCTTGCTGATCTTGGAAATATCTCATCACTGGGACCCCTAATGACGCTGGAAAGATCACTTCAGTTCCATATACCAGTTGGAAAGGAGACATGCCAATTTCCCTTTTTGTGCTAATCCTGTCAGCCCATAGAGCATATTTGAGTTTGGTGTGCCAGGATCTTTTGTTCTCCTCCAACAGCTTTTTGATGATCCTTACCAAACTTTTGTTTGAAGATTCGGCCAACCCATTTCCTTGAGGATAGTATGCTGTCAAATGATTCAGGCTTATGTGGTACTTATGACAAAAATTTATCATCTTCCTGGACTTGAAAGTAGTGGCATTGTCTGTCACTATTCTTCTTGGACATCCAAATCGAGCCAGTATATTCTCTTCAAGAAATTCCATGATTACATTTTCAGTGGCCCTCCTGGTAGGAATTGCTTCTATCCATTTGGTAAAATAATCTGTAACCGTCAAAATCCACCTGTGTTGACCTGATGAATTGGGGTTTATTTCTCCAATAAAATCTAAACCCCATTGCTGGAAAGGTGCCTCTACTGTTATCGGATTCAGAGGAAGAGGTAATAATTTTCTCTTACCGTCGAAAATTTTGCATTGATGACATTTGCTGGTTTCTTTATATACATCTGAGAATAATGTAGGCCAATAATAACCAGCTCTTAGGATTTTGTTGGCTGTCACCTTCCAGGAATGATGTCCTCCACAGTCTCCCCTATGAATTGTAATTTGCTGGGCCTCATCCTCCAAGAGACAATTTAGCAGGACCCCTCCAGGGTCTTTCCAATAGAGGTATTTATTTATGATACAAAATTTGGCAGATTTCAACTTCACAGATCTTGCTCTTGACTTACTTAATCCTTTTGGTGCTTGCAGATTGCGGAGGACAAATAAAATATCAGAATACCATGGAGAAGTTACAAAATCAACCATCACCTCTATATCTGTATCTACCTGATCAGGTTGATGAGATAAGAAATTTATTTGCAGAGATTCACAATTTGAGTTTGCCATCATCTTTGCCAATCCTTGTCCTTTGATCAACTTCGTGGGCTTTATCTCTAGGTCATATTCCAATAAGGTAGCTATCGATTTGGCTCTCCTGCCTTCTGGATCAGGTTGGGTCAAAATTGCTTTCACAGCAGCGGTTGGGACATGTGCAATTACATGTGAATGCAGAACATACACTCTGAAATATTTTAATGCTTTAACTAAAGCATAGGCTTTCTTTTCCATGATGTCATATTTCAATTCTCCATCCTGAAGTATCTTACTGAAGAAAGCTATAGGTTGTTCCTGGTTTTCGTCATTCTTCTGCAATAATACTGCTGCTATAGTATGCTCCGAAGCATAGGAGAATATTGAGAATTCTTTGGCAAAATTTGGACTTACCAGGACAGGGGCTTCTGAAATAACTTTCTTGATTCCCCAAAATGACTACTTGGCTTCTGCACTCCACTTTATTTCATGACCCTTTTTTAACATATTAGTGATACACATCAAAATCTCAGCAAAGCTTGGTATAAATCTCCTCAAGAAATTTACCTGTCCCAAAAATGACTGTACCTCTTTTTTGCTTCTAGGTTCTCCCACTTCCAGGATTGCACTTACTCTCTCAGGATCAATCTTTATGCCATCTTTGGATATTATATGGCCTAGCAGCTTTCCTTCCTCTAGTGCAAAATTAGATTTCTTCGGATTCAAAGATATACCGTATTTCCTGCACTTCATGAAAACCTTCTCAAGGTGATGTAGATGTTCTCTGTCGGACTTAGAGTAGACTGTGATATCATCCATGTAGATCACCACAAAAACTCCAATTTCCCTTGCAAAAGAGATGTCCATAGCTCGCTGGAAAGTGGCTCCTGCGTTCATTAAACCAGAAGTCATCTTTGCATACATGAAAGTGCCCCATGGTGTAGTAAAGGCAGTCTTCTCCTGATCTTCTGGTAACACCTTGATCTGGTTATACCCGGAGAATCCATCCAGCATCGAAATCCTTTCAGCTCCCACCACTTGCTGCAGCATGTGATCCATCTTGGGTAGGGGATAGTTATCTTTCATGGATACTTTATTCAAATTGCGAAAATCTATGCACAGCCTTATCTCTCCACTCTTTTTTCTGACAGGGACCAAATTTGCAACCCACTTAGAAAATCGGAGGGTTACAATAATCTTGGCCTCAAATAACTTCTTTATTTCCTTCTCAATGATAGGGAGCAATTTAGGGTTGATCCTCTTGAGCTTCTGCTTAAAAGGCCTCTCTCCAGGCTTTATAGGAATAGTGTGATGTATGATAGATGTATCATATTCTTTGAGGTCTTCATAACTCCAGGCAAACACATCTGTGTACCTTTTCATCAACTCCACATATTCCCTTTTCTTCCTTTCAAGCAGCTTCTTGGATAGTTTTATGATTCTAGGATTTTCCTCAGTGCCAATATTTTTATCTTCAACTGCATCACCAACTGGTTTCACTTTGGGGTTCTTGGAAACATCATTTTGATCAAAGAGTCTTTCTAAAGGGATCAGGCCTCTTGGTATGAAATTGTTTTTGAGCTGGATGATATCTTTACCTCCCAAGGTCTTCCTCAACTTCTTAGCGCCCTCTTCTGACTTAATTTCTTCATCCTCTTTGGGGGTCTTATCATTTCCATTTTCATTTTCAACCCGAGAATTCACAAACTCTCCTGACAACTCTAGAAATATTCGGATCTGCATATCATCTTCGAACACCTGCCAGTATTTGTAATTGTCAGGGATAGAAGGTCTGTTCAAAATCTCCACCTGGTATTCCTTTTGACTGGTCATTGGAGTTTCAAATTTTCCAACGGCTACTGCTAAGGAATCAGCCACCATATTGTCAACCCTAGGAACCACCTGAATTATATACTCTGTAAAGAAGTTTCCAAGCATATCCCATAGTTCATTTCTGTAAGCCCTCATCCGAGGATGCTTAGTTTGATAACTCTCATTTACTTGATTTATCACCAACTCGGAGTCTTCCAAGATCTTGACCCTCTGAGCCCCCAGACCCTTCAAAGCATGTAACCCTAATAACAGGGCCTCATACTCTGCTACATTGTTAGTGCACTCAAATAGTAATTTGTATGACAAAGCTTTGAAATCATGAATAGGAGAAATGATGTAGACACCAGCCCCGGCACCAACCTTCGCAACAGATCCATCAAAATACATGATCCATTGGCCTTCTTTTTTCTGTTTTGCTTCCAGAGCTTGCTGTTCCAAAACTTCTTTTTCTTTATTCACCTCGTACTTCTCCTGTTCTTCAGATTTCTTTTGCAATGCAGCTTCCAAATCATGTGGGGCAACATCATTAAAGAAGATGGAAGATCCCAAATCAGTGTCAACAGCATATATATGATGAACTTCAGGCTTATCTTGACTGCTAACCACATAAGGAGTTCTCTTTTCGCTATACAGTCTTCTGCTCCCATATGGAACTGGGATGGTAGCATATGACATGTCCATCTGCAAGCTGCCTTTCAACTTGGAAGTCCAAGATCTTGACAACAATACACCAAA
>LPNX010297163.1:3651-108923 GCA_001517045.1 Pseudotsuga menziesii | reverse complement strand
GACTAAATCCGTGACTAAATCAATGACTAAATCATTAACTATCAATGACTAAAACAATGACTAAATCATTGTCTATCAATGACCAAATCAATGACTAAATCATTAACTATCAATGACTAAATCATTGTCTATCAATGACCAAATCAATGACTAAATCAGTGACTACTAAGTGAAGCTATTAATGACTAGTGAAATACGACTAGCTATAAGATAGTGGTAATTTGCTACTATTAGTCACCGATTCAAAAATAGTCGTTTATAGCCTGATTTTAGTCATTTTTTTAGTCATTAATTTCTCATTTTCTACTAGTGTCTCCTGACCAAATAAATTAACCAACAACTTGTGAAGCTGCAAAGCTTCACAGCTGGTCTGACTAGATGCCATATACTTAGCCTTTGTAGAACTCAATGCAATAGACTTCTGCTTCCGACTAAACCATGAAACTGCTACCGAGCCCAAGATAAAACAACAACTAGAAGTTCTCTTCCGGTATGCCCCACTACCTGGCCAATCTGAATCTATGAAGCCAACCAACCTGATCCCATCCGACCTCCTGTAGTCCATACCAAAATTCAGTGTCCTTGCTAGATAACATAACACATGTTTTGCAGCTACCCAATGCACACTCCTAGGCCCAACCATGAACTGACTAAGAGTGTTCACTACAAAACACGAATCTGGTTGAGTGTTGAACAAATACATCAATGACCCAATGAGCTGACGGTATAACGTAGGATCCACCAACTCTCCATCAAAAGCATGAAGCTTATTCTAGTTGGTGATCATTGGCCTGCAAATCTCCATTCTAAATCTCCTCATAATATCAACCGCATACTTTCCCTATCCCAGGAGAATATGTCCAGGATCTTGGCGAACCTCCATTCCCAAAAAATAATGCATCAACCCAATATATGTCATTAGAGGAAATTTCAACTCAAAATGGGCCTTTTAACTTTGATTCAAATTCCATGTCATCATGTGTTAGCCAATTAAATTGATTTAAATTTGAAATACTATATAGGTCTTAAACACTTTTTTAATATAAATTTGGGGATAGGTATCATAAAAAAACTACTTTTTTTGTTTGTATTTTCGACATATCTCCCTGTATTTTTACTCAAATTTCGATCAGGAGAGCTCGTTGGATGCGGAATTAAATTTTGCATCCAACAAGTACCCACTCGACATACTTTTGACAGACCCCGCTACACCAAAACAAGAAATGCCTGAAACAATGTGATGATGATGTCATCATCACATTTTTTCAGGTATTTCTTCTTTTTGGGGTTGCGGGGTCCGTCAAAAGTATGCCGAGTGGGTACTCATTGGATGCGAAATTTAATTACGCATCCAACAAGCTCTCCCGATTGAAATTTGAGTAAAAACATAGGGAGATATGTAAAAAATACAAACAAAAAAGTAGTTTTTTTCTTTTCTTCCTCCAAAATTAATAAATATTATTTTATTATTTTAACTATTATTTTATTAATTCTTTTTAGGAGGCCCATTTTGAGTAAAAAATTCCTCTAATGCATATCGTATGCTGCTGCAAGATGCTTCTTGCAAGCTGCAATAGGACTCTCTCCCCCTGTGATAAACAAGTCATCAACATATAGTAGAAGAATAAGTGGATCATCTCCAACAGTGATGAATTAGAGATTCGGATCTGCGTCACTCTTCTGAAACCCCATACTCGACGAGTAAGAATCGATCCTGGAGTACTAAGATCTAGGATCTTGCTTCAACCCATATAAGGATTTCTTCAACCTGCAAACATGAGACTCTCTCTCATGAATCTCAAATCCTCGAGGCTACTCAACATAAATATCCTCCTGTATGATCCCATTTGTAACACCATGGTTTTGACCCAATTTGCATTAAAAATGTATATGATGTATATATTGTAATTAATCATGGTGTGGAGATATAGGTAGAATCCCCACCATCGATTTAGCGTTCTATGTTTTGGAAACTAAAATCGACGTCAATGGTATTTCATGCTAGCCGACACACTATAATTTTGGACATCATGTAAATGTGTAATTTAATTAAATACCCATGACCAACTATGTCGATGCAACAATTAAATGAGATGGGGGCATGATTTCCTAAGGATAAGGGAGGTGGGAATATTCAAACCTTCAGCCAATGGAGAAAATCCAAATGTCAATGGGAAAACCCATCCAGTTGTCAACCACATTTCTTGTCTTACTCACCCAATCATTTATCTCTTCTAGAAATTGGTTGAGGTAGTTATTGCATGGGGATAGGAAGAGTATGGTAGTCCAAATTCGAATTAGAGAAGCCATCAGTTTCTGGGAAACACGATTTCTACTTTTGGGGAAATTTAACACCCAAAAAATGCTGACCATTCCCTCATGCATTCGCATCCTCTCTTCCTCTCACATTTTCGGACCTCCTGGAATTATCCATTCATGTTTTTTATAGTGTTCCCATGGCTGGGAAGTGTTTTTTTTAATGTTTAGTGGCTGGGATCACTCCTAGACGTTTTTGTGTTGTTCCACATCTCCACGGTTGGGGAATTTTGTGTTTTCAGTGTTGCACAGACAATGGGGGATAGATCCATGAATTTAGGGACTTAGGGAGCCATTTTTTCCCATGTGAATCAATAAAACAATTCTGGAAATCAAATTTCTATCAGGGGGATGTTTTACCCATTTGTCGTTTACATTTTTGGTGGAAAAACATTTTTCCTCAAACCCAGTTCTTGCATTATGTTTTTTGTGCACCCTTGGTTTTGGTCTGGACTGGTTTGGAGTGGAATTGGGGAATAATTATCTTGATAAACCTAGTGGGGAAAGGAACCTACAGACAGATCAAGAGGAGATGGATTTTCTTCTTTGCACACCCTAAATAGCACTGGAATGGAAGGAATAGCCTGAGGTACTATGTAGCAGACCAAACAAGCTTCGACATACTATGCTTCGAATGTACTCAGTGCCACGCAAGACTACTTCTTTCTAAACCAATAGAGCACACTTGATCCCATACTTAAGCATCACCCTGAAGTTCTCTTCCTATCGATTGCACTGCCTTCCCAATATGAATCAACATAACCTTCCAGGTTAATCTTCTGATTCACCTCATACTTGATCCCATAATTAACTGTACCCTTCAGGTACCTCAGAATATGCTTTGCAACAATCAGGTGAACATGTATTAGATCCATTAGGAACTAGCTCAATTTGTTCATAGCAAAGAAAATATCTGGTCTCGTATTTTTCAGGTACATCAAGGACCCAATCATCTCCAACTTGGCATTAAGCTTCCTCTTTGTATCAGCAATCAACCCATCCACACCTATTACAAACAGATCATCTACATGCAGTAGGAGTATCACTGGGTTCCCTTCTTCAACCTTGTAGTAAAGGTTGGAATCCTTTTTACTCTTGGTAAAGGCCAAACTGGATAGGAAGCTGTCAATTATGCCGTACCATGTCCTAGGTTCCTGTTTCAAACCGTACAGGGCTTTCTTCAATTCACACACATGATTTTCCCTATAATGTGTCTCAAAACTGAGTGGCTGCTCCACATACACTTCCTCTTCTACTACACCATTCAAGAAAGCAGTATCGACATCCATCTAGTATATCTTCCATTTCATCACTACAGCTAGATCAAGTACTGATCTGATGGAAGTGTATCCGGTTACAGGTGCAAAATTTTCTTCATAATCTATTCCTTCTTTTTGGGAGAAGCCACGAGCCACACATATTGCTTTTTATTTATCTATGCTACCATTTGTTCCATGCTTGATCTTGTAGATCCACTTGGAAGTCACAACAGAGTTCCACTCTGGTCTAGGGACAACATCCCAGACATCATTCTTCATGATCGACTGGTACTCCTCGATCATAGCATCCTTCCATTCTTTCTTCTCTACCACTTCTTCATAGTTGGAAGGTTCTTTATCAATGATGTCACATAATAGGGCTACATAACCAGAGTAGGACTTGGTTATTTTCCTCTCTCTATGCATTTCTTCTAGAGCCCCATATCTTTCTACACCTTTGATAGCCTCTCGTACCCATGCAGGTTTCCTATTATGAGGATTCTTCTCTTAGGGTGGACCTACAGGTTCCTGGGGTTCTTCTATTTCTCGATCTTCATCTTGATTTGCATCATTCATAGTTGTATCTTGAATTTTGGTTACTTCTATTTCTTCATAGTCTTCAACTAGTCTCTTTCTGGATTTGTTGTAAGCTGAGTCTTCATCAAATGTTACATCTATCCTAATGTTGATCTTGTTGAATCCTGGGAAGTATATTCTGTAAGATTTCGAGCTTTCACTATATCCCACAAATATACCCTTCTTTCCAGAAGGATCTAACTTTGTCCTCTTTTCTTTTGGAATGTGTATGTACACTGGACAGTCGAATATTTTGAGATGGATGACATCTAGTTTCTTGCTGGAAAAGACTTCTTCGGGTGTCTTGTTCTCGAGTACTATGTGTGGAGTACGGTTCTATACATACATCGTTTTCCTAGTATCTTCTTCCCGTAGATGCATGGAATATATTGATGATGAAGCATTTCCCTTGCAGCTTCCATGATCGTTCTATTCTTCCTTTCTGCAACCCCATTCTATTGTGGATTATATGGAGTGTTAAACTCCCTCTTAATCCCTGAATATCTGCATAACTCTTTGAATTGATTTGATGTGAATTCTCCACCATTGTCTGATTGAAAGGTTTTCATCTTCTTTTCTGTGTGGTTCTTGATCAAGGCTTTGAATTCCTTGAACTTGCTGAATACTTCATCTTTGTTCTTCAAGAAGTATATCTATGTCTTCCTAGAAAAATTATCAATGAAAGAAACATAGTATACATACCCACTCAATGAACTAGATGACATCTAACCACATACATCGGAGTGGATTATTTCCAAGTTTCCTTTTGCCTTGCTCTCGCTACTTGGAAATGTCTTCTTTGTGTTCTTTCCTTTCGCACATCCTTTGCAGACACTGTTATGTTGTCTTTATTTCTGTAATACCTTCAACATCTTTTCTCACAAGTGGTAGTGCTCTATAGTGCACATGTGCAAGCCTTCTATGCCAAATTTCATTTGGCTCTACTAATTCATGGACCAAATCTTGTTCTGATTGGCCCTTCAGTTTATATAGTCTTCCTTCTTGTTCCCCAACCACTACTGCATCATCTATAGTCTTCCCCTTTGTCCACATAAGAATTTTTCCATCTACAAATGCAATCCTTATGCCTTTTGCATCCAATGCAGATATGGAGAGGAGATTCTTCTTTAGTCTAGGTACAAACAATACATCCTTCATCTTCATAGACTTTCCAGACTCTAGCTTATAGGAGGATTCACCACTACCTTTTATTGGATACTGGTAGTCATCCCCAAGCATGGGGGCTTCACTTGTTGACCAATATCCTATCACGTTAGTTCATATTGTGGGTTTTAAAATTATCAAAATTTGAACCAATATATTGCAGGTATTGGGGGGATGAGGGGTTTAAGGTGGGGGTGGGTAGGGTGGTTTATAAGGATTGAGGTATAAAAATGGGTTGGGAGGAGGTTTTAAGTAATGGGAGGGGGTTTCAACAAAAATAGTTTGGGTCAATATCTCTCAAAATTAAGGGTATTCTTTAATATCCCATGATCGCACGTGCTATGTGAGAGGTTCACTAAGTGAAGTCCCCATGTCCCCAAGCTTCCCCTTGTGAGGTGACTCATGTTCAGAGAGTTTCACAAAGGATTCTTTGAATCTCGTCATATGTTTGGAAGCCTCACTTTTTATAAGCCAATCATTGCTTCCATGTGTGATAGTTCCCGTGAGAGCGAAAATCAAAACATATTCTTCATCACTTGAAGATTCATCACTTTCTTGTTTGATTCTCTTTATGGAAGGTTCATCATCCTCTACAGCATGAGAACGATGTCTTCTCTTGTTTCCCTTCTTCTTGTGACAGCCATTTTTGTTTCTAGGACAATCTCTGGCATAGTGTCCTCTCTTATCACAAGTAAAACATCTGAGTTTAGATAAATATCTGTTAGGTTTTCTTGAGTTACCTTTCTATTGAGAATGCTTATATTTGGGGTCATGATAGTCCCTTCTGCTTTTCTTGGAGTGTATTGTGAGAGCTTGATCTTCACCTCCCATCTTTCCTTCTCGGGATACTATTCGAGCTTCTTCTTGTGAGCATTCCTCCCACAGTCTACTAAAGGTGACTAGCTTTCTTCTAGCACAAATCCCTTGAATGAAGGAGTCCCATGACCTAGGGATACCATTCAAGGTAGTCATCACAATCTCTGCATTCTCCACTCTTTATCTACTACTTTAAGTTGTTCTTTGATCTGAGAGACCCTTGTAAAGTATGATTTTATGGTCTCCGCATTCTGGATCTTCACATTCTTCAACTGGTTCCTCAAAGTCATCTTCCGATTTATGTTCTTTCCTTCAAACAGCTTGGTCAAGGCTTCAAACATCTCTTTAGGATTCTTTAGGGAGGGCACCTGCGGTATGAGGTGATGCTTGATTGAATCAGCGATAATCCTCTTGGAAATGATCAAGTTATTATTGTGTAAGGCCTTAGCCTCATATCCCTATGGAACTGGAACCTCTTCAATGATGTAAGAGACCAACTCATTTTCTTCGAGGACCAGGGAGATCCTATACTTCCAGGATCGAAAGTTATCAGCTCCCTCAAGATTTTCATCAATCTTGGTCTGATGAGACATCTTAACCGAGAACCTTAAATTGAAATACAAAATATTTAGATCTTACCAAATTGAGAAGCTAAAAACTTGATCTGGAGCTGATCTTCTGCAGTGCTAGTTTTCTGGTTCTAGGGAAAATTAGGGTTTGACTTTCCCAGAGTTCTACCCAACCAAAAGCCTCGATTTTTGTCTCTAAACTTTGATTTTGAGGAGGAAAGCAATCTTAGCCTAGGCTCACTCAAAAATTCCTCTTCAATGAAAAGACCTAATTTCTCGATGTAGTGGTAGGTCAAAAATTGAAAGTTCTTAGAATTAGATTCTACTTCGACAGAAATATGCGCCCTTCAATGGAGGTTCAGCCTAGCCTCCTTTTGCTGATGGATTGTGGACAAAGACCCAAAAAGTAAGAATCCCTAGCTTTCGCCGCTGCACAGTGTCTTCTTTTCAAGTTAGCTCTAATACCATGTTATATTTTTATCAATTAGACAGTATTATCTTAGGATCCTATCTCAGAGAATAACATGCATAACAATCAATTACAAGAGGCAATAGACACAAATATTTTCCTCGAGGAAACCATAAAGGAGAAAACCCCACAACTTCCTCAGAGATAGAATAAGCACCAATGGAAATAGTAAAACCCAAAGACAGTAAGATGATCTCCAACAGTTGTTCTCTCTCTTATCCCAACTCCTTCTCTCTCACTCATGCGCTACAACTGAGTGTGAGTGATTGTGTGATAAATAGAGTGCCCCAAAACTACAGGGACTTTAACCCTTGATCAACAAGGAGGCTTAACCTCTATGAATTTACATGACTTGTTTACATTATTGATTCTCTTGATAGGAACATCGGGGACTAATCAAATACAATATATGAAATACATAAGTGAATACATTCCGAAGTTACAAATACATCAACAAAAACTCCCTCTATCTATCAACATCTGCACTGGTGAGAATGGATGCTCTCTCTCTCTCAATATTCCCAGTGCACAGTGAATACTCACTCTGAAATATTGTCGAAAAGTCATCGAACTCCGCTGAAGTTGTTGTGTGTTGCTTCTCCTTCTTGTTGTTCAGACATTGCAAAACATAGTGTCCCATCTTGTGACATGCAAATAAATTTATAGTGCTCAAATCCTTCTTCTTCCGATCTTGTTGCTTAGCCCCACCCTTCTTGTTCTTCTTCTTCCCCTTTACTGTCAATGTCACATCCTCCTCATCTTACCTATTGTTCAAACCACTACACTGCAGAGGACCCCTCCGAGTTTCCTCCTGAACAAAATCATCACAGACCCTATCCCATGATGGTAAGTTCTATCTAGCCACCAAAACCTATACAAACACATCCCAAGGTGCAGTCACCCCATTCAAGGTTGTCTACACTAGCTCAGGACTAGTAACAACCACCCCAATAGCTACAAGATCATCTCTCACTTGATAGATCCTAGTAAGATAATCCATACAAACCTATCGTTTGACCATCTTGATACTCTTCATTTTCTCTCTCATAACCATCTTCATATTCTCATTATAACTCACAAATAGTTCGGTCAAATCACTCCACATATCATGTGCATGATCCTTCGCTGAAATGTATGGAATAGCATGGTCTTTAACATCATCCAAGATAATCCTCATGGCATTAATATCCTTCTTATTAAAGGATGTAATATGCTACTGCATCAGTAGCAGCAAGAATAGCAATGGGATTTCATGTAGTGTTTCTGACTACCTCCTCCTACAACTCATTCTCTCTCAACACAAGTAAAATGCAATCCTTCCATGAGATAAAGTTCACTTCCCCATACAACCTATCCTTAGTTCTCAACCCAACGAAATTCATTTTTCTCAAAGAACAAGTTTCAGCAAAAATGTACTACTGTCACAAAAAAAAATTGAATTATGGAAATGACTTTCAGTCTACAATTATTTAGTTTTATGCCCCACCGAGCTCTAATACCATGTAGATTTTTCACATGTTTCAGCCTCTGATTATAACTTAAAAAATTTGTCTCAGTTTATTTCAAATCCAGAAATTTCAATGCTGGAAATAAAAATAAATTTCAGACTTAATAACACTGATGTAACTTCACTTTTTCATGGACAGAAAGTAAATAAAATGCATGCCATTCAACACACAGTACTCGGAAATTTTTGGCCAATGGCCTTAAAAAAACCCACAAGGGGAAAACTAGTTACAGAGAGAGAGAGAGAGAGTGTTTTATTAATCTTCAGGAAAAAACCAGGCAATCCTTTTACAATAAAAAATACAACTTATCTCAACCCAGCAGGATGCCTCATTTTCCATGCAAACGCTGCCTCAATTTTTGAGCAAGCTTCTTCTCGAAAATAGTACCGAAACAACAAAAAAATAATCAGCCTCGATTTCTGTGCAATAATGAAAATTATTGCCTCAAAAAATGTGCCAAACAGTAACTAAACCATATTGTACAGACATCATTAAATGATGCCATACGGCCTCGAAAAACATGCCTGAAAAGACTGTCGTCTGTTTCCTCAAAAAAAGTGCCTGAGTTTTTTACCTCAAAAACTGTGCCAAAATATGTATAGTATGGATGGAAATAAATGCATCCATACCACTTCCCAATTTCTATGCCATCAATTAATGCAAGCCGTACTCTCCTCCTTGAAATCTATGCAAGCTATTAAATGCAGCGATACTCTCCTCCTCCTTAATTCCTTGGGTCTTGTGCCCACTGAAAATATCTCTCAGCTGGGTGCCTTGAAACTCATGCCCTCTCTTTCTTCTTCTCTCTCAACTCACTCTCATCTCAAGAATGAGGCAACAATGCCTTTCCCTTGCCTTTTAGGGTGAACCCTAGGGTTCATCTAATCTAACAGTCGAGATTAGATTAGATCAGCGGATGAAATTAATTGCTCATATTTTAATTCTCAAAATATTAATTTCACTCACCCACTTAAATTCATCAAAAAGTGACTTTACACTCTAAGGTCAAATTAGATGCCTCACTTAAGTCATTTAATGCAAGGGTCACTTTATTTCCCCTCTCTAAGTGACTAAGGCTAAAGTCACCTAGGGGTAACACTTTTCTAGGTACAAAACTAACATGGTGCATTAGAGGAGAGCGAGCTATAAAATATTATATATAGAAATCAAAATTTTCATTAAGTTTAGCCCCTAAAGTGTTGCACCCACACATAATGTTTCCGTTTCAAGGTTTTCAAACTTCAATAATTAATAATAATAATAATAAATGATTCATGAAAAGTTTT
The DNA here is from genome assembly GCA_001517045.1 of Pseudotsuga menziesii. NCBI lineage: Eukaryota > Viridiplantae > Streptophyta > Pinopsida > Pinales > Pinaceae > Pseudotsuga > Pseudotsuga menziesii. Next base: position 98,960 of record LPNX010297163.1, on the reverse strand, counting down.
GAAAAAATAGTGTTGCACTAGTACCATATGTCCTTTATATGTCTGGAAGAGTTTATCCAAAAATGACATCATTTACCTCATATAGTGTTGCACTCACACAAACATATATGTTACGATGTGCTGGAAATTTGAAAACCCAATTTAAGGGAAAGTAATTTTATAATCATTTACACAAATTTTATATAGATAAAAGTTATATATTATGAAAGCTTATTCAAATAACTAACTCTTTCTTTTTACTTCATCTTCAAATCAGTTAGGGAAGTACCTATGATTGTCACCTAAAGTGAGAGGTTCCGTGTTTTTTCAGTTTTATGTGGCATCTAAAGGAGTCCATGGTTATGCATGAGTCCTTGGGTCTTCTCTATTTCTATTTGTATTGTCACTTGTATTCTTTAATTCAAACATTTATTTTTAGTTAATGTTTGGTCTCTTTCATTATTATAAATGGAATACATTATTATGTAGATTAATATATTTTGTGTGTTATGGTAAGAGTTTGTACATGAATATCTAAGCAAAGTTAATGTCATTTTTGTTTTTTATTATTTTGTAGATTCAAATTAAGAGGTGTTGGTGTTTTTCAAAAGAACCAACTATTATTAGTTATAATTTGTATTCATCCTTATCTATGAAGCTATTTTTAACGAATACATGTTATTTTCATTGTTCTAAGTAGAGCATACATGTTCCTTTCATTGTTCTAAGTGGAAGCCATTCTCTTTTGTTTTGGAATTATCCTTATTCACTTTCCATATTAATCCTATTTTTCTACCAAAATGTGAACTTGGTTTGAGGGATTATCTACCTCAACTTCCCATTGCTTTATGCATATATAACAAATCTAACAATTTATACTTAGTAAATTATCACTACCCAAATAAAATTGAACACTTCAAAAATCCCATTGGTTTAGTCAATTATGGTATCTAAAACTAATGAAGTAAATGTCTTATCTTTTTTTTAAGGTATAGACACTTAAATCTCTATTATCCTTTTGTTTGTGAAGGATAGTGTTGGACAAAATGAATCAATCTCAATGAATTTAAGATATCTAAGGGAGCTCGCACGAAGTTGGTTCCACTTTTTAGTGCCACTTTAGAAATCTGAAACGCATTTCCGAATTGTAAATATATAAGGCATATGCGTTATTGATGCTACGTTCGGAAAACCCAAGCCCAAATACGAGGCTAAGGTTAGTTAATCAATATCGCATGTGCGACATATCGCATATGCGTTTTTAATGAGTTAAACATCGCAAGTGCGATTTGTAAAACCAAAAAAAAAAGTTGCGGGCCTCATTTTATTATTTGCACAGTGAAAGCAATATCGGGACAGTGAAAAATCGCACCAGCGTTTTTCGTAAGAGGCTTCGAAGGTTCCTTTGGAGGGTAGTTTGCAACGACCAATTCAGAACTTGGCTCCAATGGAAGGTAAGTACTCATATCATCCACAATTATTTTCAATTTTTGTTTTTTTTGTTAATTTCATATTTTTTATATTTGTTAGAACGAATTTAATAAAAAAATGAATTAAATCAAAGAATGATATATTAAAACAATTTGTAATTTGTTGTTTTAATCTTGACAGATAACAAAAATTTTGAAGATACTGTGAAAAATGAACCGACTAATAACCAAGAACCAACCCCAAACACGTAGGGGGAACAAGACTAGAATTCACAGATTCTGGCTAGTTTGGGTGCATTGAGGTGACTTAGTTCATTGTTTAGAGGGGGGGACCATTTGAGACAATAATTAGCCAAGTCATTCGACACCATAACAAACACAATTGCCAATTCCCAAGGAGCTCTGTACAACATTAGCTCGTACAGAGAATCCATGAGGAAATACTATTCCAATGATTTGAGATATAAAGACAAAAAAACTAAAGATAACCAAATACCAACTTTTTTCATTATTACGGGACCCTAGCACCGGATTGGTTCCACCCACCAGTCAAGCACACATTTCCATAGACTGGTGCATGGAACCAAATGTGAAATCACATTGGATGGATCGTTGGGATATGGTATTTGATGAAGACCCTCACGGGAATAGATACATCCCTTTCTATTTCCTAAGGAAGTTGTATGCTGAATTTATCTTGGGGAAACATGTTAACTATTTTGATATTTTAGAGTTCTAGGGTGTGGGTCATGGGATGCCCCAAGATAGGGAAGGGGCTAGGACTGATCCTAACTGAGTTCCACGCCCTCCATGCACACCAAAACCCCCTTCGGTATATCCTCTTGCAGGTCCTGTGATTGATGATACACAGGAGGCCTTCTTTGACTTGGAAAATACATTGCTTCATCATGGGACTACTATCCAAGGCAATGTAGACCAAGGGGTTGGCACTTTTGAGGTTGGCCCATCCCACACTAAGGATCCACATACTACATCTCTAGACCATACTAGAGGTACAGATCACATGGGATACGCTGAGGATTCAGAGCGTCGTGTTATTCCACACCCTTTCACAGTGTGTGGAGGCATATGCTCTGGCCCTGCTTTAGAGTTTCAGGATGATGCATTACTCCAATATGTAAGTAAAATTCATTCTTTTCATATTATATTTTGTTTTATATCACAATTTTAAATTGTTTCGTAATTTATTTCTATTTAATTATCTAACAAATTATATGAAAAAATATGCATATGGTGTCCCATCACACCCCAGATTCACATAGACTAACCATTCATGTTGATAACATTGATGTAGCAGTCAATGCTGCATTTGGTTTTGGTGCTTCACCATTAGCCGTAAGAACTTTAATTTTTAAGTTGTCATCGTTATTTACATATTTATAGTAGAGATTGCAACATTCAATACGTCCTAATCTGGATAGAGTATAGTTTATGCAGGGTGGGCGGGATGAGTTTGTGGAATCCCAGCCAAGTCCCTCGCATGTAGAGGAAGATTCCCAGACACAGGTACTAATTTAACTATGTTTTTAATTATGCTTTTAATAATTCAACATTAATGCTTTTAATTATTAGAAATTTCTACTTGTATGTTTATGTTTTATTACATAGCATGATATCTATGCCAACAGAATGATCTTTGTGATTGGGGACCCACCTCTACCCCCCCCATGTACACGTATGTTTTGATTTCTTTGAAAAGATCATTTTCCATCCATCTTGTATATGCCTCGTCTTCTTTGTATTATCTAACATTGACATATGTTACTTTATGCAGGCATATATTGAGGCAATGGTACTTGAAGAGAACCAAATCCATGTTTTGGGTGAGCCACCTCTCTTCCCTCCCAAGCTACATGTATGTTTTGCTTTCTTTAGAAACGTCATTTTCTGTCCCTGTAGTATATGTATCGTTTTATTTTTATTTGCTTAAATTGACATATGTTACTATATGCAAGAATCTAGTGAGCCAGTGGTGCTTGAAGAGCACCAAATCCAAGTTGTTGGTGACCCACCTCTCCCCACCCATAGATACATGTATGTTTCATTTTCTTTGAAAACATCATTTCCGTCCATGTAGAATATATGTCTCGTTTTATTTTTATTATCTGACATTGACATATGTTACTTTATGCAGGCTTCTAGTGAGGCAACGATACTTGAAGAGCACCAAATTGAAATTGAGGTTGACCCACCAGCAGGTACGTTTATGTCTCGCTTTCTTTTAATTGTGCTTTTAACGATTCAACATGTACTTTTTTAATTATTTGAAATTGTCTAATTGTATATTTATCCTTTTGTAAGTAGGAGCGTGATTTTGATTATGCTGTCTACCAGTGACCTTCTTTGCTAATGCATGTAGAATTCCTTTTAGCCCATTGACAGTTGTTTGACCCACTGGTTACACACCTCTTCACGTCCCCGAGGTATATTTGTATATTTCTTATCTTGCTTATATTGATTTGTGTACATGCAAGTATCTTTTTCCTTATTTCCCCCATTGATATGCTGACATTGACATATATATTATTTTATATAGCTTGATAGTGAGTGAGTGGTTATTGAAGAGAACCCAATTGGGGTCGTCGCTCACCCACCTCTCCCCCCCAGAAGGTACATGTACGTTCGCTTTCTTTGAAAAATTCATTGTCCCTCCATGTAGTATAGTTTTATTTGGAAATTCAAGTATGTTTTTTCGTGCACCCATTGATTTTTTGACATTCACATATATATTATTTTATGTAGATTGATAGTGAGCGAGTCGTTATTGAAGAGCACCCAATCACGGTCATCGCTCACCCACCTCTTCCCCCTATTGTCGCCTTTCACACACCTGGGGGGGAATGTGGCAGAAATATTCAAGACACTCGGTGTGTCCTTGGGGGCAAGTCTCAATTCAAGGCTGTCACCTTATTCTTGACTCCTCCATTTAGGCAAACTCCCAACGAAGCCAAGGGCGGTAGACCCTATGAGTTACTAAGGCTGGTTACTTAGATGATCATGGTATTAAATGAGTAAGTTTTTTAGGATATTTTATTTAACAATTGTAAACAACAGATAACATGATGAGATAATCACAAATAAGCATGATATTACACCCAATCACATATAGATTGAAAGAAATAAACAGTTGACTAGTTCCTTTAAATGGAGTGGAAAATAATTAAGAGTACTTGCAAGTGCTGGAGTGAATGTTGTGCAATTGTATCTTGGTAAATTTTAAATTAATGTGAAAAGATGAGTGAATTAAATTAGGCAGGGGGACTCTAGATATACCCAGGGGGTACTTGGAGTATGTCTAAAAGTAACAACCGCTACGGCTACCCGCAAGGAATGTGTGGGTTGAATGGAGTCTCTAAGACTGTGTTCATAATACACCCTCTATGATGTAACAGATATCAACACCTCGAGGTCATTGTCCAATAGTTACCACTTCATTTAGGTATTTTTCCACCATTTACGGTTTAATCGAGGCATTGGATTTTCACTTGAGGTGGTTAATTGGGAAAGTGAATACTAATTATTATAGTCACTCGCGTTGATTTTGATGTATCTTGACTGATCGAACAAACCATATCCAAGTGTAGAGAATACACACCGAAGTCTTGTCAATTTTAGTAAATTTTAAGAGCGTCTTCTTGTTAAAAAAAAGACCCTCCAGGAATCTCTTTCGGTCCAGGTGGACCTCAATCAAGAAATCAAGGAGGGGTTAATTTTACTGCTTGCTTGTGAAAAATAACAATGAAAATAGAAGCAGAAATACAAACCACTGGTTTTCTAATTAATCCTGCCACGATCCTCTTTCACCTTTCGGTTCAATCGGGGATTCATGGGGTAAGTATTAGTATTAATTTGAATTCAAAATATGGAATAATGACAAATATGATGAAATTATACAATCCTCCATGACAATACTAAGCTAGAGCAAAAAAGGGGGGAAAATGCAAAAAAGCGAAACAGACGCGAATCCCCCCTAGGGGGATGGGGAGTGGGCTCAAAAGAGCCTACTCAAAGTGATTTTTTATTGTTAAGGGTTAGAATATCAGAAAAATAATTTTAACTTTGGTCCTTGTTATTTGGGATCCAAAGGATTACAACAAGCTTACAACAAGCTTAAAAAAAAAAGCACAGCGATGGGGGAAGCCTCCAGGAAGCTTCGGTTCACCCAAGAGTCGGAAAACGAGCAGATTATCCTTCTCTTTTTGGTTAAACCTGATAAAAAACAGTGAGAAATTAAAATCAACTGTGCCCAAAAACACTTTAAAAGTGTTTTGGATCACCACACTAATTACCGGAAAGAGACTAAGTTAAAAATTGTTAAAAAGGGCTAATTTACTTTTGCAAAAAAGAAACCAAGGAAAGCAAGATTTCCTTGGGATATTCGCTTGATTTTTTGGAAGACAATATGATATGCACTTTTATTGCAGAATTTAAAACTTTAAATAATGAAAAAAAATGAAACTACCTTATGAGCAAGCTACAAATTTCCTTTATAATGCTTGCAAAAGAGGGTAATTTGAACTAGATCTCTTCAAATATAACTTTGCATGCAAAATAGTACTGAGATCTAAAATTAGGAAACGATATTACTAACTAGATCTATATATTATTTTCTTAATGAGATAGATCTAAGCGATAACATTCTTAAATGGTAACCAATTTGAAGAAAATTTAAATTTTTGAGGAAGAGGAAAAGAGAAGTGCTTGTTGTTGAACTAGATATGCAAAAGAAACTTGTCAGTGAAGCACCGAGGAGCACAATATTCATAATATTTATTGTAAAACTATTGGAATCAAACTTGAACCACAACTCTTCCAATCACGGCAAACCTGCAAGCTAAACAACAAATCCTGCAAACAAAACCATTAAATCTAAAGGTACATATGACAAATAGATGACATAGCATGAAAATAATCTTATTTAGCATGCAAATATTAGCTCATTCAAACATATGTATAAAAATAGGAGTAATTAAACTTACTTACAATGATCTATTCCTATGATTCCAATAATCATTCATGCAGACAACAGTTTAATGCAAAAAATGAAAAAATAACAGTTCACCTCAAAATCAACATGATAATGATGATCCACACATGAAAAGTGCTTGACAATTTAGCCTCCAAAGCTTCTCTTTTATTTCAACAAAAATAATGATCAATACAATATTACACAATAGCAATCCTTTCTTCCCAGCACTAACTAGCTGGGAAAAGAGAAAGGTTGCTTTATTTATAGCCAGACTTGCCAATAGGGGTGCATCCCTGACTGAAGGAGAGACTGCAGATGATGGAGAGTCAAGCCAATCCTAATATGATGATGAACTAAGTCTAACTGGACTTGAACTACAAATCAGATTGATACCTCACTCAGTGAACTGAACCATCCATCAAACAATTGCCAGATTGATCCACACGTGTGGAGGAGAGAGAAAGGAGGGAACAACCCCCAGATCTGCATGAGCTTGTTAAGCTCCACTTCAGCCCCGATTCATGCCTTCAGTCAAGGAATGATAAATCCCGATCAATCCAAATCTGATGAGACTGATTTCAATCAAATTGGAGCAAATTCCACTGATTTAGGAATTTGGATTTGCTCCATTATTTAATTAAATTACTAATATTTAATTTTTTTTGGATTTTCTTACCTGAGTGATGAAAAAATCACTCAAAACTTTGAAAAAGTGGGTTTATGGGTTTACTGGGTGCTCTAAGTTAGAAAATGAGCACCCTCATGACTGAAACTGACTTTCAACCCCACTTTTATTACAAGACCAATTTTTCCAATTAGACTATTAAAAAATAGCCTAAGTTTTGTGGAAAAATTATTAAAAAAAACAAAACCTAGGGGGACTTAGCACATGTTAATATGACTCGACTATAATTCCTAGCATGTTTATACATTGACACACAGACTCTAATAACCTCAATAGGCCTAAATGTCAAGCCGACCACCCCAACTTTGGAGGTATTCAGTAAAAAACTCAGAAATTATCAGTCGTTTATTCAACAACCAATAATAACCAAGGAAAAAAAACACTCTAGGTTGTTCGGATTGATAAATGAGTCCAGGAGACAGAGTCTTTTAGAAACACTAGCATGCTAGAAAATTTTATTACAACTCCCCCAAGGAGGTATCAACATGTGATAGATAAAAAAAACACTTCCCAGAAGCAAGTCTGAAGGTCTTCTGAAGTCCGAACAAATCATCTTTGTCTGGTTCACTAGGATCACTTGATAACACCAACTAAGTATGACTTAGTAGGTAACATCTGGCTCCATCTAGGGACACATGCTCTAACTAATCTTTGTATCAAAGAAGAGGATGTGAGAACTCTGGAATCTCTTGTTCTTGCACAGCAATTAAAGTTTATCAGTAACATGTATATAAAAGAAACCAACTGGAAAACTTAGATTAATGTGTAGAATTAGTATATAATGTACAGAAAGCAATGTTTTCCAAGACTAATATACAACAGAAAAAATTTAAGGTTAGTGCTATGGTACAAAACATCTATAATACAACAATATGATACATGAAATTTTAAAATTACATGTAGGGAAAAGTTTAGAAATTGGCCCTGAAACCACTGATGCTAGTAAAGGCATCAAACCATCTCAGTGAAGAACATCTTGAGGAGAAAGCCATTCACTAGTAGGATTAACCTTTCTCCTTCCAGGTCATTCATATAGAAATAATTTGTTCTTTCTACTTCATCAATGATATATGGCCCCAACCATAAGCTTTCAAACTTTTCGTGTTTCCTGGGTTTCTCCCGCCGTTTGTCCCAGCACAAGACTGTGTCACCTACTTGAAAGGATCCAAGATGGGTAGATCTATCAAATTTTCTCTTGAATTTGTCTGAATTTTTGATACTCTGGTCAAGGGAATTTCTTCTCCTTTCATCTAACTCGATCAAGTGGTTGATTATGTTTTGAATGGCATCCTGATCATCGCTAAATGTCTAGAGAAGCTGATACACTGGAAGCTTTAAGTGGGCTAGTAAGGTGACATCTAGGTGACATCTAGGCCATAGACAAGTTTGAAAGGGATCCTTCTGGTTGAACTTTTCTTTGTGATTTTATTGGCACATAATGCAAACTTGATCTTGCTATCCCAGGCCTTTTTATTATCACCCACATTTTTCTTGATTATGGTCATTAAGTTTTTATTGCTTGACTCAGATAGACCATTTCCTTGGAGATAATAGTTGTATGAATGGGATAGGATAATGCCATACTTGAAACAAAATGATGACATCTCAGAGGAACTAAAACATGGGCCATTATCTGCAATGATTGTGGCTGGCACACTGAATCTTGTGATAATCCTATCTTCTAGGAAATCCATGACTACACCACCGGTTTCCTTCTTGGTGGGTATCGCCTCTACTCACTTGGTGAAATAATCAGTGGCAGTGAGTATCCAAGAATAACCATTGCTCGAGTTATCCTTGAACTTACCGATGAAATCAAGCCCCCACTGCTGGAAAGGGGCTTGGACTACTATTGGTTTTAAAGGAAAGGCTTTCATTTGTTGCTTTCCAATGAACAATTGACACTGGGGGAAAACTCTGACAGACTTGTGTACATCCAAAAAAAGGTTCGGCCAATAGTAGCCTGCTCTAAGGATTTTATGGGAGGTTGTTCTTGCTGCAGAATGTCCACCACAAAATCCTGCATGGAAATCAACCATGAGTTTTTTGGACTCAAGTTCATCGACACATCTAAGTATTAAACCATTGGGACTTCTCCAACCCAAACCATCTTTTGTTAAACAATACTTAGTTTCTTTTAACCTTAATTCTCTTCTTTTATGGCCAAGTAGGTGATCAGGGCATGTAAGGTTATGGAGGAAAAATATGATGTTGGTATACTAAGGGTGCCGCTCTAATCTCTAAAGCTCATCTAATACACTTTGTTCTGGATCACTTTTCTAGAAAATTATTCCTAAGGCTTTTTCATTTCCTTGGATCAACATCTTTGCAAGACCCTATCCCTTAATCAACTTAGTAGGTTTTATCTCTAAATCATACTCTTGAATATTTGAAACCCATTTACCCCTGATGCCTAGGCAATCTTGTTGAGACATGATATCCTTGACAACTGCATGGGGTGCATACCCAATGATTTTAGAGTATCCCAAATAAGTTATAAAATGTTTAAGGGACTTGACAAGAGAATAATCCTGTTTCTCCATGGTGGTATACTTCAACTCTGAATGTTACAAGGCTCTACTCATAAAGGCTATAGGTTGCTCTTGTCCCTCCTTATTCTTTTGAAGCAAAACACCAGCAATGGTGTCTTCTGAGGCAAAGGAAAATATCTGAAATTCCTTGGAATAATATGGACTGATCAAGACTGGGGATTTGGATATAACATCTTTGATATACTTGAAAACATCTTTCCCTTCATCCGTCCATTCAAATTTAGCATCTTTATTTAACAACTTTTGTAAGGGCTTCATTAGTTCTGCTAAATTTGGATGAATCTCCTTATGAAATTTATCTGACCATTGAAAGACTGGAGAGCTTTAAGATTCTGAGGCAAGGGGACTTTCTTAATGGATTCAACTCTCTCAAGATAGACCTTGACACCATCCTTAGAAATTATGTGTCCCAGCAACTTGCCTTTGTCAACCCAAAAGATTGACTTGGTAGGGTCTAAGGAAATACCATATTTCCGACATCCTATGAAAACCTGCCTAAGATGACTTACATGGTTAGATCTTTCCTTTGAAAAAAAAGTTAAGTCATCTTGATATATTTTGATTATTTTTCCTATAATTTCTTTAAAGGAAAAATCCATGGCTCTTTGGAAGGTGGCACCGACATTTAATAAGCCAAAAGTCATTCTTAAAAATTTGTAGGAGCCCCAAGGTGTGGTGAATGTAGTTTTATGTTGATCCTCTTTATTTACCAACACTTGGTTATACCCGAAAAATCCATCCAGCATTGACATTATTCTTGATCCTGTTACTCTTTAAAGTAATGTTTCCATGTCGGGAAATGAGTAATTATCGTTAAGGAATGATTTATTTAGATTTCTAAAATCTATACATATTCTAATTGACCCATTCTTTTTTCTAACAACAACTAAGTTGGAGCACCATGATGAATGTCTTGTAGGTGCTATGAGCCATGTTGCTAATATATTTTGAATTTCCTTCTGCATAATGGGGGCCAACTTATGATTTATTTGCCTAAGCTTTTGTCGAAAAGGCTTTACCTCCTTATCCTCTTATGTGAGGGGAATATTGTGTTGAAACACATATTCCCAATAGGATTTAAGCTCATCATAACTAAAGGCCAACACATCTCTATACTCTTTGATTAAGTTGATCAAAATGTTCCTTTCCTTTTCTAAAGTACCTTTTCCAATTTTTATTAACTTGGGGTCTTTATCTGTTCCTATGTTTATTTCCTTATAATCCCCAATTTTTATTGATTCTTTTTTTTTTTTATGACGATCCTATCGATCAAACATATTTTCAAAAGCTATAAGGCTACTCGGGATGCGATTCTTCACATTATTCTCGCACTCCTGATACTCTTTACCCTCCTGCTGATAACTAATATTTCCACCCTCAAACTCTTGGAGATTATGGATGAATCTCAAAAGTTATTCATCATCTTTAAACACCTTCCAATGATCTACATTATCCAGAATTGAAGGTCTGAAATTAATTTCCATTTTTCCATTTCCATTAATCATTTGATATGAAGGTTGGAGGGTGGATGTTGCCACCGCCAACTTATATCCTAACCCATTCATTTCCCTAGGGATATTTTGAATGTGAAGTGCATTAAACCATTCCATGGTGTCCCATATGGCATTCCTATACTTCCTTAGTCTGTCACTTTTACACTGATAGTGATTCTTAAGCTAGAGAACGACTAAGTCTGAATCACCTTTTATGTTCAACATCTGTATTCCCATGTCTTTAGTGGTTTCTAACCCTAGAAGCAATGCCTCATACTCAGCTACATTGTTCGATGCTTCAAATTCTAACCTGAAAGAAAAGTTGTAGATTTTATTTGAAGGAGAAATGATTACGATGCCTACACCCTTTCCGTCTTTGGAATAAGCCCCATCAAATTACATTTACCAAACCTCATCTATCTTTTCATCTTTAATGTTTTCCTTAATAGGGGCCATGAAATTTGACAAGATAGCATAGTTTCCAAAGTTGTCAGTGCAATGTACAAATTCATTTCTAGGCTTTTTAGGGTTTTCAACATGTTGTTTCTTTTGTTTCTCTCTATGGAGTATCACCATTTTGTTTTCTAATGAAGGTATAGTAGCATATTTCTAATCCATTTGAATGTACCCACCAAGATTTTCAGCCCACTTCTTGGATAACAACATACCCCAATTATCTAGCGCATCAATCACTACCACATCCATCGCCATGTCGATGTCTAGATATTTGGCCAACTTAACATGTAGATTTAAGATTATCCCTACCACATCAACTTATCTCCCATACATTGCACAAACATTGTGGTAGGGTCATGGGATCCTTAGATTTAGCTGTTACATTACTTTTCTTATTATGACATTTGATGAAGCACTTGAACCTAACATGCAATTTCGAAGGAGAATATTATCAACTAAAAGAGAGACATAGAAAGGCGGGTGGTCTTCTCTTCTCGGATCAACGTTGTTGAGGACTATAGGCATATCCTTAGGTTTAATAGGTTCATATTCAAATATAGAATTATTACTAGGGGGAGGATCGTCTTTGACAACATCATGAGTTTTATTCTGACTATCCTCTTTGGCTTTTAACAACTTTTCTTTTTGACCAGAAATTTGAATGATATCAGTTGCATAAGTAGAGACCTTAACATCATTCCACCATTTTGCAAAGTCAATATTTGATTCTGGGACAGCAGGGGGATTTGGAAAAGGATGAGTTGTTACCTTAGGTTTGTACTGTTATCTGGTAAAGACTTCTCCTTCCTTCTATAAACTGCACCCTTGAATATAGCCTCATTCATTTCCTTAACCTTTTCTGGAGTAGGCATTTCATGACCATAGAAGTGGGAAAGGAGGTCCTTCTCATGATTGTAATCTATGGCCTGCTGTCAATGCTGGTTTGAGAAAGGGTAGGTTTGTCCTGCCATGTATAGGTGATCTGGCTCACTTGAATTTGTTCCCTGACTACTGATATCAGGAAGTCTATGTTCCATGAATTGATTTGCAACATAACAAGTACTCTCCTGGTAGAATTTTTCACAGGGTCTACACCATTGAATCACTTCCTCTACCATGTTAGCTAATTCTAACTGGTTTGGGATCCTAGGTTCTTGATAAGGGGATTTCTTTTGATACATATGATTTTTCTTGGGCTAAACGTTCCTCGGTCCATTACTCCTTTCCATCATCACCAATCTATTTTGCATGTGATTCAACTGTGTAGTATGATTGGCCATTTGTTGATTTTGATTAGTGACCAAGGTTTTCATCATTTCCACCATCTCTTTCATGGGATCTTTGGAAGTGCCCTACTCTTCTGACTCAACAGCCTTATCCTTGGTCTCTTTGTTGTGAGAAGAGTTTCCTCTGGTGTATCCAGGTATGTTAGATTTACCGAATGACTGCATGTTTGTTTCAATTTTCTCGGCAAGGATCCAGGAAACTTTAAGATCAGAGGGTTCTTTATCTCTCAACTGGTACCTTAAGTCACCGAAAAAGGCTTCAATGTAATATATGAGGATAGAAGCATTATTTGGCTTGATGTCTTCATGAAGGTCCACAACCACCCACCTGAATTTAGTGTTGAATTCCTATATGGTTTCATTCTCCATCTTCCTGATGTGTTCGAGGGCGGCAAGTTGATGTCTAGGTTCCTTCTTTTCTCCCCACCTCTCCCTAAAGCCATCCAAGAATTCCTCAAGGGTTGCATATGAATTTTTTTCCAAGTCAAGGTACCATTCTCCAGCCTCTTCTTCTAGGGATAAAGAAAACAACTTCATCTTGACATCATCATGGTCATTGGCTGCATCAATGAAATAAGAGACTAGGTACTTTTTAAACTTCCGCATGTGGGACTTAGCAGTGATGGCATTGTTGCCTTGGAAGGTAGGAATTTTCTTGACAGCATTACCCGGGATAGCATGTGGAGCACCGGCTATCTAAGAAAAGTAAATGGGTTTAAAAAAATCAGACATTACGGTATATGGTTAAGTGTGACTCTCTTCAAAGATGTGATGGATATCTAAGAGGGATTGGTCTCCTAAATCTTCAAGGATTCTATGAGAAGTCTTCCTATTCAACCTTTCTCTAATAAACGTTTCAGGATCAGGGAGAGGATTGAATAATCATTCGGGGTTCCTTCGAGTAGAAATACCTGGAGGGATATTAGACAGTGGAGTCGCTAGATAGATCGAGTTTTAATTTTTTGTTTTAAAGACAAGATCAATCAAATTTTTATCTTTTTAGTTCTTTAGAGAAAAGTTAAGCTAAGTCATACTCGGGAATAAAAATATTTATCCCCGGCAATGACGCTAAAAGATGTTGTCGCCTTTCACACACCTAGGGGGAACGTGGCAGAAATATTCAAGCCACTCGGTGTATCCTTGGGGGAAAGTCTCGAGTCAAGGCTGTCACCTTGTTCTTGACTCCTTCATTTAGGCAAACTCCTAATGAAGCCAAGTGGGCTAGACCCTACGAGTTACTAAGGCTGGTTACTTAGATGATGATGGTATTAAATGAGTAATTTTTTTAGGAGTTTTGATTTAACAATTGTAAACAATAGATAACATGATGAGATAATCACAAATAAGCATGATATGACACCCAATCACATATATATTGAAATAAATAAACAGTTGACCAGTGCCTTTAAATGGAGTCGAAAATAATTAAGAGTGCTTGCAAGTGCTAGAGTGAATGTTGTGTAAATGTATCTCGGTACGTTTTAAATTAATGTGAAAATATGAGTGAATTAAATTAGGCAAGGGGACTCCAGATATACCCGAGGGTACTTGGAGTATGTCCAAAAGTAACAACCGTTATGGATACCTGCAAGGAATGTGTGGGATGAATGGAGTCTCTGAGACTGTGTTCATAATACACCCGCTAGGATGTAACAGAGATCGATTCCTCGAGGTCACTGTCCAGTAGTTCCGGCTTCCTTTGGGTATTTTGCCACCGTTTGCAGCTTAATTGAGGCGTTGTATTTTCTCCTGAGGTGGTTAATTGGGAAAGTGAATCCTAATTATTCTAGTCACTCGCGTTGCTTTTGATGCAGCTTGACTGATAGAATGAACCACAGCTAAGTGCAGAGCATACACATCGGAGTCTTGTCAATTTTAGTAAATTTTAAGAGCATGTTCTTGTTAAAAAAAAGACCCTCCAGGAATCTATTTCGGTCCAAGTGGATCTCAATCGGGAAATCAAGGAGCGGTTAATTTTACTTCTTTCTTGTGAAAAATTTCAATGAAAATAGAAGCAGAAATACACACCACCGGTTTTCTAATTAATCCTACCGCGATTCTCTTTCACCTTTCGGTTCAATTGGGGATTTTTTGGGTAATTATTAGTATTAATTTGATTTCAAAATATGGATTAATGACAAATATGATCAAAGTATACAATCATGCATGGAAAGGCTAAGCTAGAGAAAAAACGGGAAAAAATGCAAAAGAGCGAAACAGACGCGAATCCCCCTTGGGGGGATGGGGAGTGGGCTCGAAAGAGCCTACTTGAAGTGATTATTTATTACTAAGGTTTACAATATTAGAAAACTAATTTTCACTTTGGTTCTTGTTATCTGGGATCCAAAGGCTTACAGCAAGCTTACAACAAGCTTAAAAAAAAAGCGCAGCGATGGGGAAAGCTCCAGTTCACCCAAGAGTCGAAAAATGGGCAGAGTCTCCTTCTCTTTTTTGTTAAAACTGATAAAAGAAAAGTGAGAAATTAAAATCAAATGTTCCTAAAAAAACTTTAAAAGTGTGTTGGTTCACCACACTAATTACTGGAAAGAGACTAAATTAAAAATTGTTAAAAAGGGCTAATTTAGTTTTTCAAAAAAGGAACCAAGGAAAGCAAGATTTCCTTGGGATATTTTCTTTTTGTTTTGGCAGCCAATATGATATGCACTTTTCTTGCATAATTTAAAACTTTAAAGAATGAAAAAAAGGAAACTACCTTATGAGCAAGCTACAAATTTCCTATATAATGCTTGCAAAAGATGGCAATTTGAACTAGATCTCTTCAAATATAACTTTGCATGTAAAATAGAACTGAGATATAAACTTAGGAAAGGATATTACTAACTAGATCTATATATGATTTTCTTAATGAGATAGATTTAAGCGATAAGATTCTTAAATGGTAACCAATTTGAAGAAAAATTAAATTTTTAAGGAGGAAGAGGAAAAGAGAAGTGCTTGTTGTTGAAATAGATATGCAAAAGAAACTGTCAGTGAAGCACCAAGGGGCACAATATTTGCAATATGTATTGGAAAACTAGTGGAATCAAACTTGAACCACAAATATTCCCAATCACGGCAAACCTTCAAGCTAAACAACAAATCCTGCAAACAAAACCATTAAATCTGAAGGTACATATGAGAAATAGATGACATAGCATGAAAATAATCTTATTTAAAATGCAAATATTAGCTCATTCAAACATATGTAGAAAAATAGGAGTAAGTAAACTTACTTACAATGATATATTCCTATGATTCCAATAATCATTCAGGCAGACAACATTTTAATGCAAAAAATGAAAAGCATAGTAGTTCACCTCAAAAGCAACATGATAATGATGATCCACACATGAAAATTACTCCACATTTTAGCCTCCAAAGCTTCTCTTTTATTTCAACAAAAAGAATGATCAATACAATAGTACACAATAGCAAGCCTTTCTTCCCAGATCTAACTATCTTGGAAAAGAGAAAGGATTCTTTATTTATATCCAAACTGACCAAGAGGAGCGCATGCCTAACTGAAGGAGAGACTGAAGATGATGGAGAGTCAATCCGAGCCTGATCTGATGATGAACTAAGTCTACTTGGACTGGAATTGCAAATCAGAGTGACACCTCACTCAGTGAACTGAACCATCCATCAAACAACTACCATATTGATCCACATGTGTGGAGGAGAGAGAAAGGAGGGCGCAACCCCCAGATCTGCATGAGCCTGTTAAGCTCTACTTCAGCCCCGATTCATGCCTTCAGTCAAGGAATGATAACTCTCAGTCAATCCAAAGCTGATGATATTGTTTTCAATCATATCGGAGCAAATTCCACTAAATTAGGAATTTGGATTTTCTCCATTATTTAATTATTTTTTAATTAAATTAATTACTATTTGATTTTTTGGACTTTCTTACCTGAGTGATGGAAAAATCACTCAAAACTTAGGAAAAGTAAGTTTATGGGTTTACCGGGTGCTCTAAGTTAGAAAATGAGCACCCCCATGACTAAAACTGAATTTTAACCCCACTTTTATTACAAGACCAATTTTCCCAATTAGACTATTAAAAAATAGCCTAAGTTTTGTGGAAAAATTAAAATTTAAAATTTAAAAAAAAAAACAAAACCTAGGGAGACTTAGCACATGTTCATATGACTCGAACATAATGCCTAGCATGTTTATACATTGACACACAGACTCTAATAACTCAATAGGCCTAAATTTCAATCCGACCACCCCAACTTTGGAGGTATTTAGTGAAAAACTCAAAAATTATCAGTCATTTATTCAACAACCAATAATAACCAAGGAAAAAAACACTTTGGGCTGATCATATTGATAAATGAGTCCAATATACCGAGTTTTTTTACAGACACTATCATTCTAGAACATTTTATTACAACTCCCCCAAGGGGGTATGAACATGTGGTAGATAAAAAAAAACATTTCCCAAAAGCAAGTCTGAAGGTCTTCTGAAGTCCGAACAAATCATCTTTGTCTGGTTCACCAGGATCACTTGATAACACCAACTAAGTATGACTTAGTAGGTAACAACCCCCCCCCCCCAAGGTACATGTATGTTTCACTTTCTTTGAAAATTTCATTTTCCATCCATGTAGTATAGTTTTATTTGGAAATGCAAGTATGTTTTTTCGTGCACCCATTGATTTTTTGACATTGACATATAGATTTTTTTATGCAGCTTGATAGTGAGAAAGTGGTGCTTTAAGAGCACCCAATTGGGGTCCTTGATAGTGAGGCACCTCGACCCACCATCACTTACTCATGTATAGTACGTAAAAATGTTATATTGGTTTGGAATTTGAACAAACGTACATAGATTTTTTGTAGGTTGGTAAACTAACTTACAATTTTTGGTTTGTCTACAGTCTCTGCTAATGCAACCTGGCCCTCTTGTTTAGTGTTGGGGATCACCACTAAGCAGCCAAAAAACAAAGTTAGACATCTTAGAGTACATTGACAGTGGCAGTGAAAGGGGGGATAAATAGAATAAATGTATAGGGGGGATGTACATACATGTAACTTTTTGTTTGTATACACACATATGTACAATTTGATCTAGAATGTTGTATTATGGCCATGTGGCATGCCAATTTTTGTAACATTATTTATATACATATATAATATAAAACAAGGTTCAAATTTATACATATATGGTTGACTTGATTTTGGAACTTGATATGTGTGGTTCACCTATGTGATATTATGATATTATAGACCTTATTATGACATATCATACTAACTATTTGAATATTTCCAATACTTCAAGGAATAATTTATGACTCATCCAATAATATCAATTAACCATTAAGTAAGTCATGGGAGATAATCACTAGACACCCTAACCATAACCATACCATACAACTACCTAAATTCAACTATCATCAACTTTTTAACATTATGGCTATTCTCATTGTTTTAACATCATAACCATACCATACACTACCTAAATTCCATACACTAACATCATAACATACTAATATACCATACCATACCATACTAATATACCATATCATATCATACCCTACAATACCCTATGATACCAACATCATACCATAGTAACATACCATACTATACTAATATACCATACCATACCCTACAATACTAACAACATACCCTACAATACCCTATGATACTAACATCATACCATACTAACATACCATACCATACCCTACACTACTAACATACCATACCATACTAATATACCATACCATATCATACCCTACAATACCCTATTACATATACATGTGTTTCTAGTTCCATCTCATAACTTGTAAAGAGGTCACAAAACCCTAGTTCCATCTCATAACTTCTAAACCCTAATTATAGCATGCAATCTATATTTCATGAAACCCTAGTTGGCTTTAAATTTGTACATGTACATGTGTTTCTAGTCCCATCTCATAACTTGTAAAGAGGTCACAAAACCCTAGTTCCATCTCATAACTTCTAAACCCTAGTTCTAGCATGCAATTTGTAGTTCATTAAATCCTAGTTGGTTTTCAATCTATACCTGTACATCTGTTTCTAGCTCCATCTCAGAACTTATAAACAAGTCACAAAGCCCTAGTTCCATCTCATAACTTCTCAACCCTAGTTCTAGCATGAAATTTGTAGTTCATGAAACCCTAGTTAGTTTTCAATTTGTAGATGTACATGTGTTTCTATTTCCATCTCATAACTTTTAAAGAGGTCACAAAACCCTACTTCCATCTCATAACTTCTAAACCCTAGTTATAGCATGCAATTTGTAGTTCATGAAACCCTAGTTGGTTTTCAATTTGTACACGTACATGTATTTCTAGTTCCATCTCATAACTTGTAAAGAGGTCACAAAACCCTAGTTCCATCTTATAACTTCTCAACCCTAGTTCTAGCATGCAATTTGTACTTCATGAAACCCTAGTTGGTTTTCAATTTGTACATGTACATGTGTTTCTAGTTCCATCGCATAATTTGTAAAGAGGTCACAAAACTCAAGTTCCATCTCATAACTTCTAAAGCCTAGTTATAGCATGCAATTTGTAGTTCATGAAACCCTAGTTGGTTTTCAATTTGCACATGTACATGTGTTTTTAGTTCCATCTCATAACTTGTAAAGAGGTCACAAAACCCTAGTTCCATCTCATAACTTCTACACCCTAGTTCTAGCATTCAATTTGTCGTTCATTAAACCCTAGTTGGTTTTCAATTTGTACATGTACATGTGTTTCTAGTTCCATCTCATAACTTGTAAAGAGGTGACAAAACCCTAGTTCCATCTCATAACTTCTCAACCCCAGTTATAGCGTCCAATTTGTAGTTCATGAAACCCTAATTGGTTTTCAATTTGTACATGTACATGTGTTTCTAGTTCCATCTCATAACTTGTAAAGAGGTCACAAAACCCTACTTCCATCTCATAACTTCTAAACACTAGTTATAGCATGCAATTTGTACTTCATGAAACCATAGTTGGTTTTCAATTTGTACATGTACATGTGTTTCGAGTTCCATCTCATAACTTGTAAAGAGGTCACAAATCCCTACTTCCATTTCATAACTTCTAAACCCTAGTTATAACATGCAATTTGTAGTTCATCAAACCCTAGTTGGTTTTCAACTTGTACCTATACATGTCTTTCTAGTTCCATCTCATAACTTGTAAACGGGTCACAAAACCCTAGTTCTATCTCATAACTTCTAAACCCTGGTTCTAACATGCAATTTGTAGTTCATTAAACCCTAGTTGGTTTTCAATTTGTACCTGTACATGTGTTTCTAGTTCCATCTCATAACTTGTAAAGAGGTCACAAAACCCTAGTTCCATCTCATAACTTCTAAACCCTAGTTCTAGCATGCAATTTGTAGTTCATTAAATCCTAGTTGGTTTTCAATTTGCACCTGTACATGTGTTTCTAGTTCCATCTCATAACTTGTAAAGAGGTAAGAAAACCCTAGTTCCATCTCATAACTTCTCAACCCTAGTTCTAGCATGCAATTTGTAGTTCATGAAACCCTAATTGGTTTTCAATTTGTACATGTACATGTGTTTCTAGTTCCATCTCATAACTTGTAAAGAGGTCACATAAACCTAGTTCCATCTCATAACTTGTAAAGAGGTCACATAAACCTAGTTCCATCTCATAACTTCTCAACCCTTGTTATAGCATGCAATTTGTAGTTCATGAAACCCTAGTTGGTTTTCAATTTGTACATGTACATGTGTTTCTAGTTCCATCTCATAACTTATAAAAAGGTCATAAAACCCTAATTACATCTCATAACTTCTAAACCCTAGTTCAAGCATGCAATTTTAGTTCATGAAACCCTAGTTGGTTTTCAATTTGTACATGTGCATGTGTTTTTAGTTCCATATCATAACTTGTAAAGAGGTCACAAAACCATAGTTCCATGTCATAACTTCTCAACCCTAGTTCTAGCATTCAATTTGTCGTTCATTAAACCCTAGTTGGTTTTCAATTTGTACATGTACATGTGTTTCTAGTTCCATCTCATAACTTGTAAAGAGGCCACAAAACCCTAGTTCCATCTCATAACTTCTCAATCCTAGTTCTAGCATACAATTTGTAGTTCATGAAACCCTAGTTGGTTTTAAATTTGTAGATGTACATGTGTTTCTAGTTCCATCTCATAACTTGTAAAAAGGTCACAAAACCCTACTTCCATCTCATAGCTTCTAAACCCAAGTTATAGCATGCAATTGTAGTTCATGAAACCCTATTTGGTTTTCAATTTGTACATGTACATGTTTTTCTAGTTCCATCTCATAACTTGTAAAGACGTCACAAAACCCTAGTTCCATCTCATAGATTCTCAACCCTAGTTCTAGAATGCAATTTGCAGTTCAAAAAACCTTAGTTGGTTTTCAATTTGTACAGGTACATGTGTTTCTAGTTCCATCTCATAACTTGTAAAGAGGTCACATAACCCTGCTTCCATCTCATAACTTCTCAACCCTTGTTATAGCATGCAATTTGTAGTTCGTGAACCCTAGTTGGTTTTCAATTTGTACATGTACATGTGTTTCTAGTTCCATCTCATAACTTGTAAAAGGGTCACAAAACCCTACTTCCATCTCATAACTTCTAAACCCTAGTTATAGCATGCAATTTGTATTTCATGAAACCCTAGGTGGTTTTCAATTTGTACATGTACGTGTGTTTCTAGTTCCATCTCATAACTTGTAAATAGGTCACAAAACCCTAGAGTCCATCTCATAACTTCTAAAACCTAGTTATAGCATGCAATTTGTAGTTCATGAAACCCTAGTTGTTTTCAATTTGTATATGTACATGTGTTTCTAGTTCCATCTCATAACTTGTTAAGAGGTCAAAAAACCCTACTTACATTTCATAACTTCTAAACCCTAGTTATGAGATGGAACTAGAAACAATTTGTAGTTCATTGAACACTAGTTGTTTTTCAATTTGTACATGTACATGTGTTTCTAGTTCCATCTCATAACTTGTAAGGAGGTCACAAAACTCTACTTCCATCTCATAACTTATAAACCCTATTTCTAGCATGCAATTGTAGTTCATGAAACCCTAGTTGGTTTTCAATTTGCACATGTACATGTGTTTCTAATTCCATCTCATAACTTGTAAAGAGGTCACAAAACCCTAGTTCTAGCATGCAATTTTAGTTCATGAAACCCTAGTTGGTTTTCAATTTGTACATGTACATGTGTTTCCAGTTCCATCTCATAACTTGTAAAGAGGTCACAAAAACCTACTTCCATCTCATAACTTGTAAAGAGGTCATAAAGCCTACTTTGTAGTTACATGTCTCAATTTATGAATCCTATTTTTATTATGTGGGTTGTTGGCTTATAATTTAGTATGAGATTAATATATCCTGTGAACCCTACCAACACATGGATGGTCAAGGGTTTTGCAGAGTTCACCCACCAATGATAGAGTTGCATTGAAGGAAACTGATCAAAATTCTAGTTTACGAAATCAAAGAACATTGAAGTCACTAGACCTTGAAAACACGAGGCAGAGGGCCACCTAGAGGTAATCGCATGCCAGGAGACCAACGGAGTCGACAGTTCTTCGATCCGACCTTTGTTTTCCGAGTTATGTCTAGTTGAAAGTTGCATGAAAATGTCATTTAGGGACACTTGGTGACTTTCGGTCTGGGAGCGAAAAACAATGGGGCAGCAAAATTGCATGTCGTTGGCTCCTGCAAGTCTGTATGGGAAAGGTCGATATGGGAACCCTACCAACACAGCCATGGTCAATTATTTTCATGCATTGACCCACCAATGCTAGATTTGCAATAGTTGACCCAACAATGTAATTAAATGTACATTAATATAAAAAACATCAAAAAAAGTAAATTTCATGTTACACCGAAATCTTGTCCTCTTGATCCATGTGTTAACCCTTTTCCTAATCCCCAAATTTCTCTCTGCTAAACTTGATTGATGATGAGATTTTTTCTTCCTTTTTTCCCTCTCTAGGAAGTTTGGTGCTCTTGTCCTTCATGCTAGGTGCGCCAAAGGTGCTTTTTGCCTTCATGTTAGGTGTGTCGATGCCGACGCTCTTAGCCTTCATGGAAGGTGCATTGGTGGTGTTTTGAGGGTGAAAAAAGGAGCTTTGAGACCCTTCTAAAAAATGGATGAGGTGGAGGTCTATCCCTATAATTTAGGTGAGGTGAAATTCGGTTCCTAAACTATAGGAAAGATCCCTTAGACTCCTTCTCCTAATATTCAACCTACTCTATCCCTTTATCCTTATAAATTAAACCCTCTCTTCATTGTGTGGAGAAGAAGGACTATGGTACTATTATGCTGGTGGAATTTCTAGGTGATCCCTATCATCCTTTGGAGGCTTGGCTTGGGTTGTTGGATGGAAGGTTGCAGCGTTAAGGCTTAGTTGTGACATTCCTACCTTTTGTAACTCTATGTATCTCCTTGATTACATTAATACAAATATCTTTCCATAAATGTTATTGTGTTAATAATGTTTAGAGCTTTATTCCTTAATTGTTAGCTTAGATCAATTCATGTTTGGATACACATGTACTGTTTGCTTATTTCCACTTTCTTTACAAGGTTTTGCAGCTGAAGATATGAAGGCTCTAGAGCTTGGATCAACAAAGAGAGAAGAGGATTTTCATATTGCAGGCAAGCGATCTATCTGTTAACTTGCATATTCTATTTAATCTAGGAAAGTAGAGTGTATTATGTATTTGATTTGTTCTAGATCCACTTGGACTAGGGAGATCTGGATTGATTCCGATTGAGTAGATTTATCTGATAACAAATTTGGTGACCATAACTCAGGACATGCATAGATCTGATTTGATTTTTTATTTATTTCATATATGTTTATCAATCATTTTTCTAGCCTCTAGAGACCCTCCCTCCTTTATAGTTTGTCTTTGAAGAGTGTCTTGCATCCTCTTGATGCTCTTTGGATCACTATCATACCTTTTTCCCTTTTCCCATAGAAAATATGGCTTTTACTCTATTCGTTTCTCCACCAGCACACTTAGGTTGTGTTGACAGAGCATTGTTGGTATCATTTTTTTAGTGTCGTAAGTGTTGGCTCTATAGGCACTCTTTTCCTTAGTATAATGTGCATCATCAGTTCTTTTGTGCAGTGCAGTAGGTGCACCACAATGCTCTGGTGCAGTGTAGCATGTGCGCCATATGTAGCACTCTTGTGCAGTATAGTATGTGCATTGTAGGTGCTCTAGGGTAGTATAGGGAGGTGCGTCGATCCTTTGAAACTCAGTTTTTAGCTTGATTTTCTTTCATTTTTTGGTTTTGGTTTGATGGATTTTGGTGTTTAGGCTGCATATGTTAGTCATACACCCCCTACACCCAGCATTAATCTTTCCTCCCCTCAGGAATTGAGTCTTGGTTTCATTTTGGTTGTTTTGGAGCAATTCTTGATTGTTTGGGAGTTGTTTGGGTGCTTGTCATATTCCTTTTGATTTATGAATGAATGGAGTGCTATATATATTCTTTGTTTTGTTGTTTGTAGATCTGAAAAGAGTATAGTTATCAAGTTTCATTTTGATACATGCATTTGAAAAACAAAAGTGCTTCTTTACTTTGTTTTGTGCATTGTTAAGATATGTAGTATCTTTGATTTCATTTGCACTTTTTAGACTACTATTGTAGAAATATAGAGCTAGTGCATGTTAAATTTTCATATGCTAAGCTAGATCATTAGTATTTCATTTTGATTTCATAACAAAAGCATATAAACAGGATCACTAAAAGATAGACAAGCACAACCATACAAAAGGAACACAAAGATTTATCCTGGGAAAACCCTAAAGGGGAAAACCCAGCAAAAGCTTCCTCAATATAGATGCCCCAAAAAGTTAAAAAGGTAAAACCAACAAGGAGATCAAAAACCTGATCCTCCTCCTTCTCTAGCTACTTCTCTCCTCCACAAGTGCGCTACACAAGTGAGTGTGTGTGTGTGTCACAAATGAGGAGAGATACACCTCTATTTATATTCATTCGTTCACTTCAATTAACTCACCTAACATGTAGGCTCGAGTTACACATGTAGGCTCAAGTAACCACACTGGGGTGCTAATGAACCCCCTTTACCATTAGAGGGGACTACCTCATGACTCTTATTAGTTCTTCCGATTAGAAGCATCGGGGTACAAATTAATACAAGTGGTTCTCCCGATAGGACCCTCGAGGACCACAAAAGATACATATAGAATATTCTTCGAAGTTACAATATTTCAACACTCCCACTTAACGAGAAGGGTATTCTACAACAACATCAACAACAACAATAATAGGAGAGAGAAAGATAGGACATCATCAACATCATCAGGGTAACACATCTATAAATCATTGGAAGCTTTTCAACATCATATAGTCTTCATCTTCAATATTCAACGACAACAACTCTTTGATCAGCATCAACATCTTTTGACCTTTTGATCAGCAACATCTTCAACACTTTGACCTTTCGATCAGCAACACTTTCAACAACATCTTCAGCACTTTGACCTTTCGATCAGCAACATCTTTAGCACTTAGACCTTTCAATCAGCAGCAACATCTTCAGCACTTTGACCTTTCGATCAACAACATATTCAGTGTTTTGACCTTTCGATCAGCAACAATATATTCAGCGTTTTGATCTTTCGATCAACAACAACATCTTCAACATTTAGATCAGCAACATCTTTAGCACTTTGATCTTTCGATCAACAACAACCTCTTCAACATTTCGATCAGCAACATCTTCAGTACTTTGATCTTTCGATCAGTACATCATCATCATGCTCTGATCTTTTGATCAGTACATCATCATCATCATGATATGATCTTTCGATCAGTACATCGTAATCATCATCATACTCTGATATTTCGATCAGTACATCATCATCATCATACAAACATCAACATCATCAAAACATCAACATGATCCTTCCTTTCATAATTATGGGATTTAGGTCTTTACAAAGTTACCAATGATCCTTCCTTTTGGAATTACGGGATTTAGGTCTTTACGGAGTTACTAATGATCCTTCCTTTCGAAATTATGGGATTTAGGTCTTTACGGAGTTACTAACGATCCTTCCTTTCGGAATTACGGGATCAACATATTTGTGGAACTCAGACAATCCTTCCTATTGGAATTATGGGATCAACACATCTGTGAAACTCAAACAATCCTTCCTATTAGAATTACGGGATCAATTCAATGATCCTTCCTTTCATAATTATGGGATTTAGGTCTTTACGGAGTTACTAACGATCCTTCCTTTCGGAATTACAGAATCAACATAGATGTGGAACTCAGACAATCCTTCCTATTGGAATTACGGGATCAACACATCTATGGAACTCAGACAATCCTTCCTATTGGAATTACGGGATCAATTTAATGATCCTTCCTTTCGGAATTACAGGATTCGGGTCTTTACGGAGTTACTAATGATCCTTCCTTTCGGAATTACAGGATCAACACAGATGTGGAACTTAGACAATCCTTCCTCTAGGAATTACGATATCAACACATGTTCTCAAGTACCGAATTCACCGAATCAGTTCTGAACCGAAGTTCAAGGATGATACAATCCTACCACATTCACGGGGACCGATATCTCCAGATACATTTTTAACCGAGGTTCAAGGATGATGCAATCCTATCACTTTCACGGGGGGCAATACCTCCAGATACATTTTTAACCGAGGTTCGGGGATGATGCAATCCACCACTTTCATAGGGGCCGAGACCTCCGGATACATTTTGAACCGAGGTTTAGGGATGATGCAATCCACCACTTTCATGGGGGTCGAGACCTCCGGATAAATTTTGAACTGAGGTTCAGGGATGATGCAATCCTACCACATTCACGAAGACCAAAGTCACCGGATCTATTTTGGACAGATGTGCCAGGATGATACAATCCCTCTTCATTCTCGAGAACCGAGGTCACCGGATCACTTTTGGACAAATGTCCCAGGATGATACAATCCCTCTTCATTCTCAAGGACCGAGGCCACCGAATCACTTTAGGGAAAGTGCTGAGGGATGATACAATCCCACTTCCACATCACTACTCCCCCTTTCAAGGAAGGTATTTCCAAACAACACCAAGCTTGTCTCGAAAGTGTTCAAAATTTACTCGAGACAAAGGCTTCATCAGCACATCATCATCTAAACCATCATCATCTACATCTTCAGTATGTGAATACTGAACTATCATCAGGTCACCATCATCTGCATCTACAGTATGTAAATACTGAAACATCATCTATATCTTCAGTATGGGAATACTGAAATCATCATCATCTATATCTTCAGTATGGGAATACTGAAATCATCATCATCTATATCTTCAGTATGGGAATACTAAAACATCATCATTTCTACATTCAGTTTAGAAAAACTGAATCACCATCATCTGTATCTACAGTATGTAAATACTGAAACATCATCATCTACATCTTTATCTTGAATGTAGAAATACCAAATTTCTATGTGTTATGACGGAACACAGGGTTCTCTATTATCACAACTCTCGTTATCACATAGAATCAATGTAGTATCCATATTCAGTTCAAAGAGACCTGATATCAGCTTCCAAAGCCATATGGCTTCACAACTTATCAGAGCAATCTGCTATGTATTCTACTTCAGCCATGCTACGAGAAACACTACACTGTTTCCTGCTAAACCATGAAATCATATCAGACCCCAAACAAAAGCATCTACCTAATGTTCTTTTCCTGTCTGAGATACTTCCATCCCAATCTACATCTGTGTAGCCATACAATATTTAATCATGTCTACCTTCATAATATAAACCAAAGTCTATAGTCCCTTTCAGATATCTCATCACATATTTTGCAGTTACTAGGTGAACCCGTCTTGGTTGAACAAGATATTGACTTAAGGTGTTCACATCAAAACAAATGTCTAGTCTGGTATTTTTTAAGTACATCAATGACCCAATGATCTGTCTGTAATGAGTCATATCCACTAACTCTGATGTATCATCAGCTAACAGCTTCAGGTTGGAGTCCATGGGTGTGTCCATGACTTTTCATTCCAACATATTGAATCTCTTCAATATATCTACCGCATACTTTCCCTGGTTGAGAAAGATTTCTTCTGAACTTTGCCATACTTTCAGACCTAGGAAATAATGCATTAACCCAAGGTCTTTCATCTCAAATTCTTCTGCTAGTTTCTTCTTGCTTTCCATTACCTGTTTCTCATTTCCTGTCAAGGATAAGTCATCCACATATAATAATAGGATGACAAGTTCATCTTCTACAACCTTGAGATAAAGGTTAGGATCAGCTTTATGCTTGGTAAATCCCATGCTCGACAAGAAACTATCTATTCTTCCATACCAAGCTCTGGGAGCTTGCTTCAGGCCATAAAGGGCCTTCTTCAACTTGCATACATGATTCCATCTGGCTTCAACTTCAAATCATCGTGACTATTCGATGTAAAACTCTTTCTCAATCATACCATTAAGGAAGGCTTGTCTTTACTTCACCATGGAAGAAACTACCATGATAGTTCTGAAGGAAGTGTACCTTGCTTCCTGGAGTAAGTGTCTCTTCAAAATTAATTCCCTCTTTCTGAAAGAAACTTCTGGCCACAAATATTTCTTTATACTTCTCGATAATTCCGTCAGTTGTATATTCATTTGGAGGATACAATACTCTTTCCTTCTGGTTTGGGAACTATATCCCATACATCATTCTAGTATTCTTTCATCATAACATCTTTCATGAGTTCGTCTTGTCAGATCATCAACATATCCTAGTCTTCTACATTCAATTTTGAAGGTTGGAACCCACTTTACTCTTGGTAAAGTCTCGATCCATCAAGAAGCTGTCCATCATGTCGTACCATGTTGAACTCAGATATCTTTTGTAGTCACTCCCCCTGAAGTGGAGTATTATCTTCCTTCTTCATTCTGTACAGGTGGATATATACTGGTCAATAGAGTATGTCATGTCATAGTCTATTCTTTCTGAGGAAAATCATGAATTTTTCTTCATACACTTGTTCTTATAGATCCATATGGAGGATACTATGTACTTCCCTTTATGTCTCGAAATCATATTGTATACATCACTCCCCATGATCAACTGTTATTATTTGATCATAGTTTCTTTCATAGCATTCTTTTATTCATCTTGAGTTATATCTCATACCTATGGTGGTCTTCATCCTTTGAGGTGGATCTACCACTCTCTGAAGCTCTTTCTTCCATCATGATGTCTCTGACACTGGGAGCTTCATATTCATGTTTATTGAATTGTCATCACTTGTTCTGCGGAACAAGTCTCATCCTTCTTTTCTTGTAGGAGGTTGTATATGAACTTTCCTACAATTCAAATGCACCAGTTGCATGGTTAGAACTATTTCATAAAACATATGCATAACAACAAATTCTTATGCATCATGCAACTATTTAGCCAATACAACATTCATCCATATCTCATGGAAACTTTCTAGATGCCTTCCATCTCTATCATGACATCATTGAGATTGTGTACTAATCCAATATGTCAGCAAAGAGGTTTCATTCTAGATAAGTAACAATGGAGAGATGTATAGCACCATGAGCTACTTACCGATCACATGAATATTAGTAGTATACTGTCATTAATGCAAACAATCTATCATGCATAACACATCAACTGAATATAATCAAATGCATAACAAAACAATATCATTAAATGACAATTGAATACTTATCTTTTATTTGTTTCGTGGGTAGAATCCATCTTGATCATTCTGCTTTATCATATTCTTCATTCATGAAATCATCATTTCTTATCCAAATGATAAGATAAATAAGAGGTTCTTCAAGAATTGAGTTTTTCATATTCCTCGTCGCTTGAGGGATCTTCTTTGAATGGTGAGAGCTTGATCTTCAATTGCCCCCATATTCTTCTTCTCTTCTTATTAGTCAAGCTGAAAGCAATCACTTATTTCTGGCATACATTCTTCGCATGAATGAATCCCATGATCATGGGAGGCCATTCAAGGTGGCTATCACCACTTCTACATTCTCTGCTTCTTCTTCTACCACTTCAAGATGTTATGCATTCTGGATCTTCACATTCTTCAACTGTTTTCTCAAATCCATCTTCAAATAGCTTGATCAAGGAATCAAACATCTTCGGTGTCTTTAGGGAAGACACTTGTGGCACAAGTTGATCTGTGATTGAATCAACAATGATCTTCTTGGCCTTGATCAAGTCCTTCTTGTGTAAGGCTTTGAGGCTCATCTCCCTCTAGAACTGGAACCTCTCTACTCATGTAGGTGTCCAATTCATTTTCTTCAGAGAGATCAAATACTTCCATGCTTTGAATTTTTTCAAGCTTATCATTAATCTAAT
The DNA here is from genome assembly GCA_001517045.1 of Pseudotsuga menziesii. Lineage (NCBI taxonomy): Eukaryota > Viridiplantae > Streptophyta > Pinopsida > Pinales > Pinaceae > Pseudotsuga > Pseudotsuga menziesii. Next base: position 68,703 of record LPNX010297163.1, on the reverse strand, counting down.
GTGATAGATCACTTTGAAATGAAAACCTCAAATGCAAATAGCAAAAGATTAGACCTTACCAATTTGAGGTGTTCGTCCTGCTTCCGGGGCTGGCTGGTCTAGGGTTTGTTAGAGAAACCCTAATTTTCAAAACTTGGAATCTTTCAGATCTGATTGTATAGAAGTATAGATATCTTCAAATGGATCTGTCCAATGTACTCCTTTTTTGAAAACAGTAGAGGGAAGCTCCCGGAACAGTAAGCCCTATTTTTCCAATTTCTTCTGCAGAAATGCCTATCACTGTTTCTGTGGTATCTATGAAAATAATGCTCCTCTATGTCTGCAATTTCGCACTAAGGTAACTTCATATGTATTTGATCCAATACCATAGTTTTAATCAGAATTGGTTTCACCAATTTGGATTTATGATCATTTTCCCAAGGTGACCTGTTACATGACTGTTCAGAACAACGAAGTTGTACGACCTGCCACGTGTCACTGTTTCATATTCATGTTATGAAATTCGGACCACAGAAATTAAAGTCTATGCTATTTTTGTAACAGCTTCAGGAATTCCATTTGGACCTCTGTAGCCCAAGCTACAACAATTCTCCCCAGGTGTCCTATTTAGGGATGAATTATGGAAGAGGCTGGAACCCTAACTTGGAGGGATCATATCTCCACGAATATAGCGAATATGAGGCTGAATTTTGGACAACGTGTACATAATTATTTTAAATTCGGCATCTGCAATTTTCAGCTCTTGAGACTTGGTAAATCTAAAGATATAGCGAATGTACCAAAACGTAGCAGTTTTAGTATTTAGGGTTTTTCTAGCTCGAGGTCAAACTAGGGTTTGACTTTCCTGGAGTTTCACCCAACCAAATTTCTTGATATAGGTCTCTAAAATTCGATTTTGATGAGGAGAAAAATCCTATGCTAGGCTCACTCAAAAATTCATCTTCTGTAGAAAGCCCTAATTATCCGCACCAAAACTGTAAATGCTCGGAATCGAATTCCGCTTCGACAGAAAGATGCGCCCTTCAATGGAGAGACAGTCTAGCCTTCTTTTGCTGATCGATTGTGGATAGAGACCCAAAAATTAAGAAGCCCTAGATTCTATAGCTGCAAAATGTCTTCTTTCAGGGTGGCTCTGATACCATGTTAAATGTTCATATGCTAAGCTAGATCATTAGTATTTCATTTCGATTTCATAACAAAAGAATATAAATAGGATCACTGAAAGATAGACAAGCACAACCATACAAAAGGAACACAAATATTTATCCTGGGAAAACCCTAAAGGGAAAAACCCAGAAAAAGCTTCCTCAATATAAATGCCCCAAAAAGGTAAAAAGGTAAAACCAACAAGGAGATCAAAAACCTGATCCTCCTCCTTCTCCAGCTACTTCTCTCCTCCACAAGTGCGCTACACAAGTGAGTGTGTGTGTGTCACAAATGAGGAGAGATACACCTCTATTTAAATTCATTCGTTCACTTCAATTAACTCACCTGACATGTAGGCTCAAGTAACCACACAGGGGTGCTAATGACCCACCTTTACAATTAGAGGGGACTACCTCATGAATCTTATTAGTTCTTCCGATTAGAAGCATCAGGGTACAAATTAATACAAGTGGTTCTCCCGATAGGACCCTCGGGGACCACAAAAGATACATATAGAATATTCTTCGAAGTTACAATATATCAACAGTGCACTCTAGGAAAGAATTGTCCTTTTCTTTATTGTTCAGATTCATGTTTGTTTGAAGAGAAAACTCAATCAAAAGAGAAGCAATTTTTTTTTTTTAAAACAAGACAAAAAAAAAATTTCAGGGGCTCATGCCGTCGAACCCCCAAAGAACCCTCAGGACGAGGGGGAAACCCCCCCCCCCCCACCCAGACCCCCCTTGCTCATGTATGAATTCACAGGTCTTTTCAATAATTGTATTTGATGTTGATATTTAAAAGCTTCATATTTTCCTTTGAATAGAACTTGGTTTTCTTAAATCTCTGATTTCTGTGTTGTTCTAGAAGAAAACTCTTTCCCTACCTTAGGTAGCTTTCATCAAAAGAGAAATGTGCATTGTATTGTAGCTAGGATTTGGGTTCTTTTTACATTTCCTGTCTACACATCATGCATCCACTTAACCGCTCAAGATAAAATTAACGCTAGCTTATGTTTAAAATCATTTAGTAACTGTGTGTAATTTAGTGACATGTTTCGGTGTCGTTACGCATGGAAGATGTCATTTATTTGCTACACTGCAATCTGGTGGTTTTTCCATGTACCATCGGTATATCGAACGACCTTTCACGTACCTTTGAGGTATATCAAAAGGTACTTCACGTACTCAATTGTATATCATAGGGTCCCTTTCGAACGGTTGTGCATTAGACAACACCACTATAGATTTTATCTCCCCTATACCTAGTGTATATTGGGAGACCCTCTTAGGATTCCTATGACCATTTGAGTTAATCTTTTGGCCATCTTGGCATCGCACTAGTTTCAAAGCCTTGATAATCCTATGAGAGTCCTGACTTTCCATCAACTCCTATTCACACAGTTTGCTTGTGGCTGTTAGACTTGAGTAGTGTTTGATATTGTGTGGTATTTCAAATATTCTTAGACCACTAGTCAAGAGAACCATTTCCAATGTATGTTTTTTGTTTCTCCCCCTTGTGGAGTTGTTGGTCCTCCCTTCATGGCCACTTTGAACCTTCCCGGATTGACTATAGGATTACCTATATGGTTATTCTCCAATCCTGTCATACCAAATGCATCTTTTGTGTCGGATCGTGGTTCTTTACCACATGAGCATCAACCTCATGTGAACCCTTCTCCTTATTCGTTGAATGTTGAATCGACTTCCCTTTCTTTCTCTTCACCTGTTGAAAACTCTAATTTTAGTAAATGGGCGGGTAAGAATAAGACCAAAAGGAAGGCTAAGAAGAAGAACACTAAGCAGAAGGTCATAGCTCCAACCTTTGATCTTCATTTTGGATCCCACCAGCCATTGGTCATCATGCTAGGAGTATTGATGTACCTATTTATGTTACCCTTAAAGCTAAGTTCCCTTGTATACTTTGTAAGGGTGATCACCTTCTTAAGGACTATCCTGTTCTTTCCCTTGTGTTAGAAGTGTGGTCTAAACATCCCATGTAATCAGTCTCTTACTATCATGTTGATGATGCCCCGTCAACCAATGACTCTGTGGTTAAGAGTCGGAAAGGAAAGGTCAGATATCCTTGCTTTTTATGTAAGGATATGCACCACACTTACCTTTGTCCTTGCATGGATGAAGCTTCAAAGTTGTTGGAATATGTTACTATTCCTCAACAATGGCTTCCAACCGGTTATCATAAGTTGTCCTTTGACATCCCATTGGTTGACCAATTGGTCGATCCAAGTCCATCCCTGGTCGATCTCACTCCTTCGGTGAAGAGTGAAGTTCAAGTGGTCGATCCAAGTCCGTCCTTGGTTGATCCCACTCTTCCTTTGGAGAGTGAAGTTAAAGTGGTTGAGTCAATCATTATAGGCAATTTGGGGTCTAAAATGGGCCTTATAAGAAAACGTGCCAACAATAAATTTTATGAGTTGGAATTCAAAAACCAATAGAATTTCAATAAAATGAGTCAACCATAATGGTTGAATTGACATATTTGTCATTAAAGAAAACTACTTTTTTTGTTCGTATTTTTGACATATCTCCTTATTTTTTTACTCAAATTTCAGGAGGGAGAGCTCATTGGATGCGTAATTTAATTCCACATCCAAGGATTACCCACACTGCATACTTTTGATGGACCCCGCTAACCCAAAAACAAGAAATTCCTGAAAAAATGTGATGATGACATCATCATCACATTTTTCAAGTATTTCTTATTTTTGGGGTAGAGAGGTCTATCAAAAGTATGCAATGTGGGTACTCGTTGGATGTGGAATTAAATTTCGCATCCAACGAGCTCTTCCGCTCAGAATTTGGGTAAAATCACAGGGAGATATGTCAAAAATACTAACAAAAAAGTAGTTTTTTTCATTCTTCCTCCAAAATTAATAACTATTATTTTATTATTTTAACTATTATTTTATCATTTTCCTTAGGAGGCCCATTTTAGTCCTCAAATTTCCTCTAATGGTCATATCCACCTGATCCCACTCTTTCATAAGAGAGTGTTGAGAATGAATTAGTCCCTTCGACACAGTCTTCGTCTTGTCCCTCTCTTCTAATCGAGAGTGAAAACCATCCAGCTGAAGTTTTCGTAGTTAGTTCCGATTGTTCTATGCAAGAGGAAGTTTTGTCTCTTTTGACAGAACCCTCTCTAAGTAGTGAGGTTATTTCATTTGACTGGAGTAACCTAGCAGAATCTCATATTCATTCGAGTGTTCCCTTCCAGATAGCTATGTGAGTTACTTCTAAAAGCATACTCTGTACTATCGTTGACGAAGGGGATTCTGTTAGTATTCTATCCTCCACTACTTGTCAAGCCATAGGTTCTCCTTCACTTGTGCCATCCACCAATTAGATACTGGCTTTTAATCGAAGACCTACAACGCCTTTAGGTATCCTTACTCAGTTTCCCATGACTTTGGAAGGAAAAATGGTCTGTATCGATGTTATGGAAGTCCAAGGTCCCTTAGATTTTAATCTGCTTTTTGGGAGTGATTATGTTTACGCCATGAAAGTTGTAGTTTCCACACTCTTTTAAGTGATGTATTTTCCCCATGATGGGAATATTTTGACCGTTGATCATCTTTTCTTTGTTAAACCTGATCATCGTATGACTCCTAGTCATCATACTTCCCTGGATGTCCCACGTGTTCTTGTGGTTCCTTCCCCTTCTAGTTAGATTCTTCCCATCATAGGTAAGATGGGGGGCATGGCTCCAGCCTCTGGACATCATAATGGAGTTAATTCGCTAGCTTCTTATGTAAGGGGGAATCCTACCAACCTCTAGACATCATGTTGGCTTAGAAATTCCTGTGAGCATAGTTCCCTTTCTGTGTCAAGCTTGTTAAAAAATGAAATGGATGTTGTGAGCATACTTCCCATTCTATGTCAAGATCATTAAAAAATGAAATCTACATTGTGAGTATAGTTCCTTTTTTGTTTCAAGCTCATTGAAAAATGAAACAAATTTCCAAGCAAAGTTTACCTTTGGTTTCAAGCTTGCGTAAAATTGAAACCATCACAGTGAGCATAGTTCCCTTTCTGTGTAAATCTCATTAAAAAATAAAACAGACGTTGTGAGCATAGTTCCCATTCTATGTCAAGCTCATTAGAAAATGAAATATATTCTTGTGAGCAAAGTTCCTTTTCTGTGTCAAGATCGTTAAAAAATGAAACAGACGTTGCGAGCATAGTTCCCATTCTATGTCAAGCTCGTTAAAAAATGAAATAGATGTCTCTAAGCATAGTTCTTTTTCTGTGTCAAGCTCGTTAAAAAATGAAATAGCTTTGTGGGCATAGTTCATTTTCTATGTCAAGCTCATTAAAAAATGAAATAGGTTTCCAAGAAAAGTTTACCTTTGGTTTCAAGCTTGCGTAAAAATGAAACCATCCCTACAAGCATAGTTCCCTTCCTGTGTCAAGCTCGTTAAAAACTAAAATGGGCCTTGCAAGCATAGTTCATTTTCTGTGTCAAGCTCGTTAAAAAATGAAACAGGTTTCCAAGCAAAGTTTACCTTTGCTTTCAAGCTTGTGTAAAAATGAAACCATCCCTGTGAGCATAGTTCCTTTTCTATGTCAAGATCATTAAAAAATGAAACAAGTTACTGAGCATAGTTCTCATTCCATGTCAAGCACATTAAAAAATGAAATAGATGCTTTTGAGCATAGTTCCCATTCTATGTCAAGCTCATTAAAAAATGAAATAGATTTCTATGAGCATAGTTCTTTTTCTGTGTCGAGCTCGTTAAAAAATGAAACAACTTTGTGAGCATAGTTCCTTTTCTATGTCAAGCTCATTAAAAAATGAAATAGATGTCTATGAGCATAGTTCTTTTTCTATGTCAAGATCATTAAAAAATGAAACAACTTTGTGAGCATAGTTCATTTTCTGTGCCAAGCAAAGTTTACCTTTGGTTTCAAGCTTGCGTAAACATGAAACCATCCCTGCAAGCATAGTTCACTTTTTGTGTCAAGATCGTTAAAAAATGAAACAGGTTTCCAAGCAAAGATTACCTTTGGTTTCAAGCTTGCATAAAAAAGAAACCATCCCAGTGAGCATAGTTTTCTTTCTGTGTCAAGATCGTTAAAAAATGAATCAGATGCCTGTGATCATAGTTCCCTTTCTGTGTCAAGCTCGTTAAAAAATGAAACACATGTCTCTAAGCATAGTTCCCATTCTATGTCAAGATCGTTAACAAATGAAATGGATGTCCTCAAGCATAGTTACCTTGTGTTTCAAGCTTGTGTAAAAATGAAACAGGTCTCCTCAAGCATAGTTACTCTCTATTTCAAGCTTGTGTAAAAATGAAACAGGTTACCTTGAGTAGTGTTTATTCTTTGTTTCAAGCTCAGCCTTGAGCAAAGTTCCTTTTTCGTGTCAAGATCATTAAAAAATGAAATAGGTTCTTCCATTGTGTCAAGCCTTGAACCTTCATTTCACCTTCCTGTATAACTTGATCTTCTTTCTTCATATGTTTTTGGTGAACCTTTTCCTGGTAATAACCATGAATTTAGTTGGATGACAAATAGAGTAGGCAGATGAAACGAATCCAAGCTATTTATGATTGGAGTTTTTTAACTTGACAGTTATACCGGGGGCAAGTACCAACCGCTGGACATCATGTTGGCAAATCACCCGTCGAGGGAACCCATTTTGAGCATACTTTCTTTAGTTTAGATCTCGTTAAACCGTGAAACCACCTTTTGAGCATAGTTCATTTTATATTTCAAGCTCATTAAAAAATGTAGGTTTCCTTAAGCATAGTTTTCCTTTTGGTTTCAAGTTTGCATAAAAATGAAACCATGTTTTGAGCATAGTTCTTTTATGTTCCAAGCTCGTTAAAAAATGAAGTATATACCTTGAGCATTCTTTCAATGGATCTTCGAGCTCATTAAAAACAAGAAGATGGTGTTGAACTTATTTTTCATTTTTCATGCTCTGGTTAAAACATGAAAACTAGTTTGAGCTTACTTTATCGCTTTTTCGTGCTCTAGATTCAAACATGAAAAAGGTTCCAAGTGCCTTTTATACCTTCATCGTGCTCATTAAAAACTTAGTGAAAAGGTTTTGAGTATAGTTTTACTATTTTTCAAACTTGTTAAAATTGGATTATGAAAAAAGAACTCGTTCCAAAGTTATATTTAATCTCTTTTCAATCTCCTTGAAAACACAAAAAGATTTCCAAGCAAGCTTGTTATGTTCATGCTTGTAAAAGTATCAAAACGGTCGACTAATCAGTGGTAGGTTATCTCTTTTTCAGGATGATTAGGCTGATTTAGGAAAAATACCCTTTTGGAGTATTCTTAGTCATTTCAGACTCTCTAAACATGAAATGACGAATGAGTTTGCTTTCATCGAACTCATAAAATAAAATGATGAAGGACCCTTTTATGGGGAATGAACCCATCCTTTATCATGTTTGTAAAATATATGAGATTGGACTCGTCTGAAAGACGAGTTATATCGATCATTTGTTACCCTTCTCCAGCTTCTTAAAAAGCAAAGAGGTACTCATCAATCATGATGGGAAAAATAATGAAAGAGTTTGTATTTTTTTATGGCAGTAATAGTCACTCTTGAACATGGAACTCATTTGCATATGCATTTCAGTACTTGGGTAATCCCTTTGTCATCGATTCCTATTAATTCCATGAGTTTTCTTACTTCCTTTGAGTTGTCCAAGAATACTCCCATTGTCACTTACATTGGGGGATTGGTATCATTCTCATGTCAATACATACAAGTCATGCCATGCCCATGTTCAAGAGAATTTTGGTCATATGTTCATTGTTTGCAATCAGTATACCTTCGATCATGTTGATCATCCCTAAGTCAGTCTTGTACGTCACTTTGTTGTCCGGTTTTCTCCAAAACATATTTGGCCATGTTTTGTGTCGATGATGGGGGATTCATCATGGCCCTCCTTCGACGAGTCTTTTCTTGTCGAATTAAACACCTCATCCAGGAATTAAACTTATAAACCAAGTCAAGTACCTTGGGCATGCATGCCTTAATGGAAGGTTACCTCTCTTTCAACATGAGTTTACATCATTGGCTCTTGATTGAAAGATCTCATCGATTGTTCAAATCCAAGTCCTTTATTCACATTCGATGGTATGTACTGAGATACCTTAGGAATCATTGACATTAATGGTGATTTCCCTCACACTTGTTAACAGTTTACATCATTGACTAGTAATCAAGTGGTTTCTACCATGTTCGACGTCAAGACAGTGTAATCACATGGTTAGATTCCTATCATTGCGGGTTCAACTTGAAGACCCTGGGTTGTCAGATATCTTCACCCAGGTTTCGATGGATTTTGTTTAGAGTCATATTACAAGGATCCAATTTTGTATTGGTCATGGTTGTATTATCATCTCATCATGGATCTACACGTTTTTCAAGTAGCCATGATTGTGTTCAGTCAGTCTCTACTACCATGGATATGCATTGTATTGGTCGGAATCCATGTTATGAGTCATTTGATATATGAGTCAGTAGTACTACAACAGCTTCCAACCGACATCCTTGCCTTACATTTCTTCACTTCGCAAATCATTCACCTATCGTATTCCTATAACTTCATGCTTTGCGGGGCATTCTGTTACACTGAAATCTTGTCCCGTTGAGCCATGTGTTAACCCTTTCCCTAATCCCCAAATTTCTCTCTGCTAATATGGATTGATGTTGAGGTTGCTTTTGCCTTTTTTCCCTCTTTAGGAATTTCGTTGCTCTTGTCCTTCATGATAGGTGCACCGAAGGAACTTTTTCCCTTCATGCTAGGGGCACCGATGCCAGCACTCTATCTCCCACTGCTAGGTGCACCGGCGATGCTTTTTCCCTTTTTGGAAAGTGTGACGGTGGTGTTTTGAGGGAAACAAATGGAGATTCGAGGCCCTTCTCAAAGGTGGATGAGGTGGAGCTCTATCCCTATTATCTAGGTGAGGTGGCATTTGGTTCCTAACCTATAGGGAAGATCCCTTTGATCCCTCTTCCTAATCCTCAACCTACTCTATCCCTTTAGCCTTATAAATTAAACCCTCTCTCCATTGTGAAGGGAGGAAGGACTATGGTACTCTTATGCTAGTGGAATTTCTACATTTTTTACTATATTACTTTGGAAGCTTTGTATTGGATTGTTGGATGGAAGATTGCAGCGTTAAGGCTAGGTTGTGATATTCTTTCTTTATGTAATTCTATGTATCTCCTTGATTACATTAATACAAATCTCTTTCCATAAATGTTATTGTGTTAATAATGTTTAGAGCTTTCTTCCTTAACTGTTAACTTAGCTCAATTCATGTTTGGATACACATGTATTGTTTGCTTATTTCCACTTACTTTACAAGGTTTTGCAACTGAAGATATGAAGGCTTTGGAGCTTGTATCAACAAAGAGAGAAGAGGATTTTCATATTGTAGGTAAGAAATCTATCTATTAACTTGCATATTCTATTTTATATAGGAAAGTAGATTGTATTATGTATTTTATTTGTTCTAGATCCACTTGGACTAGGGAGATCTGGCTTGATTATGATTGAGTAGATTTATCCGATAACAAATTTGGTGGCCATACTGGGGACATGCATAGATCTAATTTGATTTTGTTTTTGATTTCATATATGTTTATCAATCCTTTTTCTAGCTTCTAGAGACCCTCCCTCCTTTATATTTTTCCTTTAAAGAGTGTCTTGCATCCTCTTGATGCTCTTTGGATCACTATCAGACCTTTTGCCCTTTTCCCATAGAAAATTTGGCTTTTACTTTGTCTATTTTTCCACCGGCTCACCTAGTTTGTGTGGACAGAGCATCGTTGGTATCATTTTTTTAGTGTCGTAAGTGTTGGCTCTATATGCGCTGTTTTCCTTAGTAGACAGTGCACCATCGACGCTTTTGTGCAGTGTAGTAGGTGCACCACGACGCTCTGGTGTAGTGTAGCATGTGTGTTGTAGGTAGGCACTTTTGTGCAGTATAGTATGTGCGTCGTAGGTGCTCTGGTGCAATATAGGTAGGTGCGTCAATCCTTTGAAACTCAGGTTTTAGCTTGATTTTCCTTCATTTTTAGGTTTTGGTTTGAAGGATTTTGGTGTTTAGGCTGCATATGTTAGTTATACACCCCCTAGATCCAGCATTAATCCTTCCTCCCCTCAGGCATTGACTCTTGGTTGCATTTTGGTTGTTTTGGAGTTGTTTGGGTGATTGTCATATTCTTTTTTATTCCTAAATGAATGGAGTGCTACAGATATTCTCTCTTTTCTTGTTTGTAGATATGAAAAGAGTATAGTTATCAAGTTTCATTTTGATACATGCATTTGAAAAATAAAAGTGCTTCTTTACTTTGTTTTGTGCATTGTTAAGATATGTAGTATCTTTGATTTCATTTGCACTTTTTAGACTATTATTGTAGAAAGATAGAGCTAGTGCACTCTAGGAAAGAATTGTCCACACTAGGTGTTTCCTTGCTGCTTTTTCTCCCATGACAGATGCACACCATTTCACTATAGATGTAGCGTCTTGAAGGAGAGCACCTGTAAACTTCATCTCTTCCCTTCAAAGGGAATTTTTTATGCATGCACCAGCACCATTGTGCTCTCCTTTTCCATGAACAGTTTTAAAGTAGTTCCATATATGTGACACCTTGTATTTTATGTGCAACAAACACAACCATTGAAATACACATGCATTCTTGAACTGTCTAGCACAACCATCTGACCAAATGAAATGACGATAAAATGGTATATCCATAGCTATCACATGATCATAGAATAATTTAAAGAAATGTTGCATGTAATGGATGTCATGGGTTTGGTCGTCACTTATGTAGAAGTAACTTTCTTTCAGTATCACATGTTTCTCTTCATTTCTATCTGGCCCATGTCGATACATGAAATGGACCATTATGCTCACCTTCTCTGAGTGATAATATTGACTTTGTATTTTGTTTTGTGGTTGTAGGGTGTAATTTTCCGCAAAGTCAACCAATGATAGTATTGTTCCGAGAGGGAAGGTGTCTCGACATATTTTGAATTGCTCATCTTACCACCGTGCCATATCGACATGTTGAATGTACTGTTGGATATTTCCATGAAACTTGAAATAAAATCACATACTTGCACCTGGTGTAAAAAATAAATAGTGTTCAAAAACAACATAAAAATATGTACATGTGGTCACCAACTTAATGTACATGAAGTCACATGTGAGGTCACCAATTTAATCTTCCTGCTTTCTTTTCCATCATGTAGCTGATATGTCTCGTACTGATAGTCCTGCTTCTCAACAATTGCATTCCCAAATGCTTGATCTTCACTCTCATGGATACCATCAGACCATAATGATAGCCCTCCACAAATGTTGCAAGAACCCTCTACACATCGTTTTAAGTAATCTATCTACCCATCTTGCCTCAAACACATCATGATATGGATGAAATTTCTGGATGACATTGGAGGTACTGTACTAGAGCATTCCTCCACATGGTTAGGATGCAAAAAATGACATATATGTGAAAATGTATGATAATATAGATCAAACTCTATGTGGTATCTACAACAACAAGTGTTCCAGATGGTATTGATTCTAACATACTAAGGCTTGCATTTTTTAAAAGATCTTTTCCCAAGCCTTAGCTCTGGATGGGAAAATTTAAACATCTCGAGCAATTGAGTTTGTGTCATGTCAAGATAATTTTTAACATGAGGTTCATTGTTCATAGAACCCCTAAAGTGTTTTAACACATCCTTTGTGTTATAAGAAGGCCTAGTGTTATCATGCCAAAACATGTGCACTAGTCCCTTCACTGCTTCGACTAACTTCATGTCTTTGCAGAGCAACCTACCACTAAATTCCCATAATGTTTCCATTTGTCCCTCTACATCAAGGTTGTCTCTTCTTACTGAATATTTTTTAAGTGTCTTTGAATGTAAAGGCACAATTTGTGATGTGCATTTAAGTAAACAACATTGTCTTGTGGATATACATACAATTGTTTCAGCCAATACACGACAAGCCACATTACAATCTTATGAACGTGTTTTTTTACCAATTGATGTGAATGCAGTAGCAAGAGATTTAACAGTGTGATTACTTGATTCTATAGTCTTCAATGTTCTTATGCCTAAATTTCTTCTAACAGTTGCCATGTTTCTATATTTAAGCAAAGCTAAAAACAATTGGCATTTACCGACTTCAAATTTGTTATCAAAATATTTTTTCATTATTTGAGAACAATAACGAAGGATAGTGCGTTTAGCCACCTTACCTTCCATGGAAGTCAATTCACTCTCATCATCTTGTATGCGTTTAGGAGTTGTCTTTCATTTTGATGCAATATTTTGTGTCATTTGAAATGTTGGAGTGACGTTTACATCCACTATAGGATGACAACTTCGATTAGGAGATTGAACCACCTGGCATGGTTGTTACCGAGTCACATGTGCATCGAGAGTAACATAATTATTGAACTCTTCACAATATTGTCCATTTAATAATGGATCAAGAATATCATCTCCCCCATAACCAACCTCCTTTAATGTTGTTTTATCTTCCTCAACCTCTACATGAGGTATCTGTTGAGTGGGAATGGGAACTATTTTCTCATCCAATGAATGCCGATGATTTCTTGAATATTCCCTCTTTTTTTCTTTTTTATTTTCATCTTCTTTTGGTGTAATCACATTCCTCATTGACTTTCAACCTCTATTACATACATTCCCCATTGAAATCCACCCAAAATTGTACAAAACCTATGGATTTATGTAAGTAATGATTAAATTGCAGGTTGAACAGTTCTCTGTGTGTGGGTTCAGAAAAATTATGTCTTTTGCTACAGTAAACCTAGCCCACAACACGCAACCCAACATTTTTTATATTACACATATCACATATGCGATATGGATACACTACTTTTTACTTAACGGGAAGTTTGTATTACGTGATCACTAAATCACATATGTGATTTAGTGCATATCAAAAACTATATATTCATGGGATATTCATAATGGTTCCTATATGACCATGGTCAATGCCTCCTGAACAATCTTCAATGCATAAAATAGCCTAATGGCACATATATCCCATATTAAGGCTAAATATCCCCTTTAAAGGGCATGTGTAGTTGTTGAAGACTTGATTATGTAACACTATTGTCCCATTACCATGGTTAAGACCTTGAGACCCATCCTTGGTGCATAAAACCTCATAATGATACCCATATCCCACTAAAGGCCAAATATTCCATCTATAAGGCATGTGTGTTGATTTAGGGACTTATTGTCTACTCTTCCAAGACTATAGTCAATGTCCAAAGACCCATCCCTCGCATCCAAAAACCTATAATGGCACCCTTATTCCATTATAATACCATTTAGACTCGTAATATTCCATCCAGACGGTCTATGGGGTGGCTCATGGCCCAACATTACATTGGTTAAGAGGGGGGGATTCAAAGGAGGGAGAGGAAGCTGTTATTTGAGGGAGGGATGGGTAGGGGACATATATGGTGGGGATGAAGGGAGGAGAAATATAAGGGTAAGGGAGGGATGGGTATGGGAGAGATATGAGGGGGGGATGGAGGGAGGAAAAATATAAATGGAAGGGATTGGTGGGAGGGGAGTAAAGATAAGTGCAAGGGAGGGCCCATGGGGTATGAGACATTATCAAGTGATGAAACCTCTACTTTGGGCCCTAAATGAAGCTTCTATGCATCTAGGACCACCATATGTTACCTCTTAAGGCCATTATTAGATTTGTGTGTGGGCATTGACACCATTAGGTTGTTTTAATCACTAATGATGAGTTTAGAGACCTTTGACATGGTTGAGCGATCGCGAAACCCAGGTCGTAGAAACTAAAGGAAGCTTCTAGGGATCCAGAGGAAATAATAATGTATCAAGGCACCACACATGACCTCTCTAGAAGGTCTTTGGCCTTAGATCAGAGATATGCGATTCATTGGTGATTTTACAGTAGTTATGGGTCTTGGGGCCATATGCATGACAATGGGAGGAAACCCAATTCTTGGCCCTAAATGAATCCCTTAGTCTTTGAAGGTCAATAAGGACACTTCAAACTACCACAAAGGACCTATTGATGGTATCCCTACCCAAAAAATGGGGTTAATCATGCCATCGAGAGGTTTTAAATAGTAGACATAGTTCTCAAGGCCTTACACATGGTTGGTGAATTAAACCCAAGCCTTAGTCGATAAAGGAATATTATATCCATCCAATGCCTAAAATGATACCTCAAATCACCTCACATGACTTACAAGAACTAGAAATGGGTCATGTGGCCTTCAACATTGTTGGGGGAGTAAACATTGGGATTGTACTATAAAAAAAACTTCTAGGAATCAATAAACATGAAAAACAACTCAAATGACCAGCCATGACCTCTTGAAGTTACCCTTTCCTTCAAGTGGAGACATGGATATTGTTAGAAGGTTTGGGATAGTAGATATGAATCCATGGGTTTTGGACATTGTTAAGGTAGGAAACCTAGGCCTTGTACCATAAAGAAAACTTCTTATAATATATTTTTAAGAATGAAATTTGATCCACCATACATGACCTCATGAGCATATCCTAGACATAGTTGTGGGAGAAACCCTTAGTCGTTCTTGAGCACAATGTATACATCGTGGAGCCTCAACATAGTCGAAAGATGACACCTTGGCCTTCTACCCTAAAATATTCTTTTGTGTGTCCATGAAAAAAAACAATGCTTCAAAACAACATATAAACGATCTCGCAATAGTTGATGTGTTGGTACCATTAGGAATAATTTAGAGCTAGATATGAGTTTCGAGCCTTAGAGAAAGGTTAGGAAATAAAAATCAATCATTAATTCTAAAAAGCATCTTCTATGTCTTAAGCATCATGAACAAGCGCCATGGACAAGTGCCTTGAACCTCCAATAATCTGATCTCATTATCCACAACCATTCACAAATTTTAGGCTAAGCATCATCCTTTTGCCACACTAAACCACTTTGGAGGGGCCAATAATTACCATGATCTTTTCATTTTAGATGGGGTTTCTCCCAAAGACTATCCACTTGGTCTTTACTCCTTTTTACTCTTATACCTTGCTAGTTAATAAAAAACGCATATGTGATATAAATCGCATATGTGATATGAATAAGGTATAACACATATGCATGTTTTTAAAATTTAAAAACTCAGCAGGAATAAGGTTTGGCATTATCTTCGGAATTAGCTTCGAATTACCGAACCTATTGGCTAGGACAAATAAACCAAGGCTATTGCCTATCTTTTATGATTCTATCAATATGCTCAATTTCGATGGCGTGTTTTGCTTTGAGAAACACAATATTTTTTATGAAAATTTAGAATATTGTAGAGTACGATCTTACGATTCTGAATATTAAATTTTTTCCTTCAAATGTATGTTTAATTATTTATTATTTTTCTAAATGACACACGTCAATTTTCGAAAATAGATACATCGATTATTTTTATATAACTTTTGATTACCTTCATCATTTGCCAAGAAGGCTATATGGTGCACTAGAAGAGAGCAAGATGTACAATATTATATATAGAAATCAAAGATTTCATTAACTTTTGCCTCTAAAGTGTTGCACCGGCACATAAGGTTTTCATTTCAAGATTTTTTTACTTCAATAATTAATAAAAAAAATCATGAAAATTTATGAATAAAGTGTTGCACTAGGCCCATATGTCATTTACATGTCTACAAGATTTTATCCAAAATTGACATCATTTACCTCATATATTGCTGCACCCCCAAAAATTTTAAAAATCCAATTTCATGGAAACTAATTTTATAATCATTTGCACAGATTTTTTTCTGCATAAATGTTATATATTATGAAAGCTATTCAATTATCTATCTTTTGTCTTTTTATTTCATCTTCAAATACGTTAGCGAAGTACTCCTAATTCTCACCTAAAGTGAGAGGTTCCAAGTTTTTCCATTATTATGTGGCATCTAAAGTGTCTTTAAAGGAGTCCATGATTGTGCATCAGCCCCTAACAATTCAAGTCTAGTTTAATTAGGTAACCAAAAATATCTATCATTTCATAGTGATTCCCCCTGTACATCCGAGTATGGGGGAGATCTTGTAAAGTTATGTAATGTTCCACATGTAAAGTTCCTCTTGTAAATGTCAACCACAAAAATTTTAATTATCCTCCAAAATAAAAAAATTTAAATATCTTTCCAAATAAAATTTTTAATTATCCTCCAAAAGAATGTCCACCACAAAAAACAACTTAATATGAGGGAGATGTTGTAATGTTCCTACTTAACAAAATAATAAAAAATAAAAAATGAATTATAAGCCAAAAAATGTTGGTGGTGCACATGGTTTTAAAACCATGTGCAAGGCCTCCTAAACAACCCATGGTTTTATTGTATATGGTTTAGGAGGGCCTTGCAAGTGGTTTTAAAACCATGTGCAAGACTTACTAAACAACCCATGGTTTTATTGGACATGGTTTAGGAGGCCATTGCAAATGGTTTTAAGACCATGTGCGAGGCCTCCTAAACAATCCATGGTTTTAGGAGGGCCTTGCACATGGTTTTAAAACAAGGTATCGGAAGATGTTGTAATGTTCTTTCCTAACAAAATAAAAATAATAATAATAAATATACTATATGTAAGCCATAAATAATATTAGATATTAATAATAAAAATATTATATGTAGACCTTAAATAAAAAGATGTCTTTTGGTCTAGCTCGATAAAGCCTAGGATTTGGATGTATGCTGGTATAATTGCACTTATGTGCTCTAGATTCTATTATAGGGAAGATGTTGTTACTTTCATAACATTATGTTACTAAAAAAGAAAAAAATAATTAAAAAATTAATCATATCTACTCATAAAATAATAAAATAAAACCAAATACAAAGTAGTTTCATAAAATAATCAAATACAAAGTGGGATCAAATTTATTGAGATATAATTTCTTGAGAGATCAAGGATATCATATCTACTCTTAATCAATGCTTCATAAATCAAGGTTTAAGATCAATCTTTTTAACACAAAAAAAGCAACTAATTTATCATTACATAAACATTCAACACTAAACACAAAAATCTATATATACAAATTCATAGAGCCCAAGCATATTGCTATGACTTAAAAAGTTCAAATAACTAACACTAAATTATTCAACTAAACAATCATTTCTTAAGAGAAAACATTATAAAGGATATAAATTCCAAAGAATGAAACTAAATGGTCGAGTGGAACAATCCATTCCATAGAAATAGACAAAATTAAAAAATACAAAAAATAGAATAACACTAAATTGTTCAGCACAACAGTCTATTGTCGATAGAAAACATTAAAAGTAAAGAGATTAAATATTTGGATATCAAAGGGTTACAAAGATACCCACCAAGAAAACTGTTGAGCACAAATAGTTACTACGGTAAACACTTTTACCAGCTAAAACAAGCACAAATATTCAGTACGGTCAAACACTATTTTACCAACTAACGACAGGTAAAGCACAAATATTCACTACGGTCAGACACTATTTTACCAACTGACAGGTCACATACCATAGCTAACATCAACCAGAGAACAAGATATTTTATGTGGATAGAAAATGTAACAGGTAACATCTGCAAGGGAACAAGATATTGTATGTGATAGAAAATGTAACATCATACACAGGAAGATAAGATAATCGATCACATAGACAGAATGAAAAATATTGCATAACAATAACAAAAATAAAACCTTAAGATGCGATGACAAATCAATTCAAATAATAAATTCCATGGTTGGGAACCCTGATGACAAGGAAATAGAAAAATGAAATGAATTGCATACTATAGGTTGATGACTCACATTTATGATGAAAAAAAGAGTTGATGACTTACAAGTATGAAAGGAGCAGGAAGACCAAGAGGAAAAACATATAACACGAGAACTAAACAAGAAGAAAACTTGTGGGTGCTAACAATTATGTCGCAGAGTCCAACAATCAAGATTCAAAATGTAGGTGCTAACAATTATGTTGCAGAGTCCAACAATCAATGGAGGGGCAATTTTGATCTAGTTTTGCCAAAGATGAGGAAGGCGGGGAAAATAAACGATGAAATGGATTATTTGAATTAGCAAGCTGCATGGATGGAGAACAGACAAATAGATGGACAAATTACGTTTAAAGGGAGGGTTGTCTAGTATGATTGACAAAGGGCGGGAGAGATCGAACGACAAACAATAAAATTACAGGCACGGTAATTAGGTCAACAGGCACGGTAAAGATGAAAGATTTTAGCATAAAATTACACATGCAAAAATTTTAGCATAAAATTACACATTCCGCTGGAACCTCTAAGGAGAAAACTTGCTATGTCTAACATGTAGCAATAGTTGAATGCTACTATACCAAAACCAGCTCTTACATGAGCAAAATATCCGCTGGAACCTCACATGAAACAAAACATGCTAGCTATTTTATATATAAGTGGCTACCTTGGAGACTTCAAAAATTCATACCAAGTTATTGAGCAGTGATATATATTATTCTGTTGCTACGTTACTTCCCATTTTGATCATGGGGAGTAGCAAAATTTCCAATCTGTGGAATTGGAGTATGAAAATTTTGCAGATATGGATTTGGTGCTGCCATCTGGAATACATTTCCATGCTGATCAATAACAGGTACTAACACCACCTGGGGCATGTAATATACTCCACCTGTAGCCGGATCTAAGAAGTACGAACCACCAGCTGCATTCGGGAAAAGAGGCCTGTAGTCACCGATTGCAGCAGCTGAGCTGGAGGGCATTGCTGGATTTGGCATACGATCATTAGGGAGAGGAATCCTGTTTTGTACGATCTCATCAGCTGAGCTGGAGGCTGGCATTGTCTGATTTTCAATAATAGAACGTCTATGAGATTGATTTACCGACGCCGGAGATAAAATTTGAGCTGTTTGCTGGTCTGGACTTCCAGTTTGATGTTGATCCACGACCACATAGGGATTACTGTTCGAACTGCTCGATTCCATTTGCAAATTAACATTATTGCTTTTATCCGAGGAGCTTCCGGGCAGACGTGGATTAGTAGTAGAATTCTCAGTGATTTTCAGACGCTTTGAAGGATTACCAGTAAGACTAAATGGTTCTGCAGACAGAATCTGGTCGACGTCATAGTTCTTGATATCGAAATTCGTGACAGCATTGCGCCCCCTGTATTTAATGGTAGCAGTATCATAAGCTTGAGCTGCCTCTTCTTCGGTCTCTGTCAAAACAAGTACCATAGCGCTCATTTATCGAATGTTTCCAAATAACGATCCTAAGTGAAGAATTTACGATATATTAGACACAACAAACATAGTGACGA
Organism: Pseudotsuga menziesii; assembly: GCA_001517045.1. Taxonomy (NCBI): domain Eukaryota; kingdom Viridiplantae; phylum Streptophyta; class Pinopsida; order Pinales; family Pinaceae; genus Pseudotsuga; species Pseudotsuga menziesii. Next base: position 49,194 of record LPNX010297163.1, on the reverse strand, counting down.
AAATAATAAAACGCTTACTGTAACTCCCCAAGTACATATCTTTATTGTCGGCGACTCTTCCAATTCGCGCTTGCCATTTCCCTTTCAGTCTTTGCAAAGCAAGAATCAAATTAAGGACCAGTATAAAATGATATGGGATTCTAACATGAATATGAGTATTATATATTGCGGTCAAAATTAAATGGATTGCAACAAATGTAATTATAGTTTTTTAAGTTTTTCTCATAAACCTGGTAACCCCACGGTACTTGGACACGCCTCTAGAGAATGCAGAGCTCTTTCTGTAACAAATAAATGACAAAAACAGAAACCAGAGAAGTTTTATTCATCTATAAATAGAAACTATCTAGTACAAAGTTTAAAAGTTTAATGAAGTAATGATGTGGCTACCTCCTTAGAGCTCCCACTACTTCGTCCTTACTCATGTTTGCTATCTCTTTCATTTCTTCTTCATAATTGGTAACCTGAAAAGAATATCCTTGTAAATCCTAGTTACAACAGCTCTTATTCTTCAAACAAATTATTTCATTGGAACGTAGTGGGATGACGCTCTTCTATTGAGAATTTCAAAGATATAATGTGATGATGAAGCAGGCTGACAATGGAAATTAAATGCATCTACTCATACTGGGAAGTTTGTTTTTGCAGAAGAACCCCAATACGCAAGCGCTGCAATATCATAAGATCTCGCTGCCTGTTCGGCCGTATCGTACCCACCTAATAGAGTAAATACAATTATATAACTTCAGTGGCATAAAATAAGAATAAAATAAAATAAATAATAGTTTGTATATCGACAAGGAACAGAATTTGAATTTTGGATGTTTTACTCAAAACAAAATGTGAAAATATTACTCACCCACATAGACTGTAAGATTACACCCGGTATGAGAAAGCCCAGCCGATACATGTGACACAGACGCATAAATCGAAAAGATTATACCTCTAAGAGATCACATGAATGATTCAGAGAAAAAAAAGGCAAAGACCATCAAACTAAACACAATATATCTAAAATAAAAGCGCAAAAGGGATTCAAAATATCCCGTTGAAAAGACTTGGCTGGGTAAACTTCATTAAAAAAAATTTGACCCAAAGGCGCGAAGGGATTCAAAATATCCCATTAAAACAAATTGACTATGTAAACTTCACTAAAAAATATTGAACAAACCTTGTCTGCCGTTCCGCTTAGCCTCCGGTTTTCTCCAGGTACCATCCCATAGATGGGCTTCAAACCTCTTCGTCCATCTATGTCTGCAACCATGACATTTGAAAAAATATAAAGCAACAATATCATTAACCTAGAAAGTAAAGAAACAAGGCGATCAAAAAAAATTACTTTGTGACCCCACGAAACGCAAGGCTGGTTTCTTGTCCCTCTTGATCAGTGAGACTGGAAGCTTCTGAACGGGCGGCAGTCCGCTTCCTGCTGTTTACAGAATTCATTTTCTGAGAGAATGGAGTGGGATAACCCTAAGAAACCTTTTTCTAACTCTAATATAGGGTTTGATATGTCTCAAAGAACCACTGGGCTGACTGTATAAAGACGTGCTGCAACAGAGAATTTGGCCCAGAAATCCCAGAAATCTATTTATGGAACAAAGAAAACTTTTCGTTGGCTTCGACCAAAGAAGCAAAAAGAGTTTTCTTCGGTATCGGCCGCAGATGAACTTCACGAACAGAGAAGCAGATGATTATTTCGCACCATGAGAAGAGACATTATATACGTAAGGAAAGGTAATGTGTGGGGCCGGAAATATAAGTTGGAGGAGGGAAGGTGGTTGTTTTGGATTTACCACAATATTGGAGAGCCGTGTTATTGGGTTTTGTGCTTTTTTTTTTTTATGGATATTAAATAATATCTTTAATTTCATTATATATTAGTAAATACTTATTAAAATCCTTTTGTAAAGACTCCTCCCAATAAATATTTTCAAAATCCTTTTGTGAAGACTCCTCTCAATAAATATTCAGTTAAAAAAGACATATTTTTATTAGTTAACAAAGTAAATACCCGTGAAACATGTTAACTTTTATAACAATATGCCCTCTAGTTCAGTCCTTGGTGAAACATGTATAGCAATATGCCCAATATGCCCTCTAGTTCAGTACTTAGTGAAACATGTTAACTTTTATAACAATATGCCCTCTCGTAAGGCACCTGAGTGGGCCCAATGGTTAAGAGCTTGTGTTATCTCCAAGGAGGTCACAGGTTCAAAACCGGTGGGGGGTAGGGATGCCTATTTAGCTCCTTGTGACAAGGCTCGAAGGGTAGGCGACTCCTGGGATAGAGGTTCACTCCAGGTAATTCACCTCGGTGGGCTTTATATATACCCTTGGGAGGTTGTTGTTCCCATGGTTAAAAAAAAAAACAATATGCCCTCTCGTTTAGTACTTAATCCAACTTGGGGTTTTATAATAAAAAGAGTTTTGGTGACCTCACCCTAAGTTGCTATTCCAAACGGGGTATCTACCCTCACTTTAAGGGCGACTTGTGTACCCATAGGGGAATTAAAGTAATTAAAATATATAATAACCAATATTTAAAATTTAAAAATTTTAATTTTTTGAAATATAATGAAATATCAATTCATGAGAATGCATTTTTGTATACCCATGAGGTGCATTTTTAAGGAAACTTTGCATTAATGTTACCTTATAGCAAGTTGTTTATTTTAAATATTAATTTTAATAACTATATTTTTTTAATCAAGCCATTATCGAAAGCTTGGACACTTGAGTTTGTTATAAATATTTTCCAAATTTATTGAAAAAATCATTTTATTTTTAATATTTAGAATTTAAAATTTAAAATTTAATGATAATTATTTATGGGCTATTTGTAGGTTATTTTTTGTGGTGCCTTTTTGCTAGGTTTTTTTCTTGTTATGTTTATTTCCTAAAATAATAGTTATTCACACATTTGAAATATTTTTTATATTTTTAGAAAATTAGTTTGTTTAAAAGCAATTCCAACCATTTTTATATGGTTTTAATAGTAAGTTAAATGTTTTTAATTTTTTTGGTATGGAGTGCAAGGTGCTCTACACCCTAATATAGGGGAAATGTTGTCACATATATGGGGCAAATGTTGTGATGTTTAACCTAATGCAAACTTACAAAAAAATAACATAGAACCAAATAGGTGAATAAAAAAACCATTTTAAACTTGGATATACCAAGCACCAAAGGGATCAAAATTCTTGAGGTGTACATTTTTTTAATTAATAGTAAAGTTAAATGTTTTTAATTTTTTTGTATGGAGAGGGAGGTGTTGTGCACCCTAACATGGCGGAAATGTTGTCACATAATATGGGGGAAATGTTGTGATGCTTGAGGTGATGCAAAATTACAAAAACACAATGTAATTTTAAAAAAATGAATAGGCATCATAAAATTAAAACTTAGAACCAAATAAATAATTAAAAAAACCATTTTAAACTATTCTTGAAGTGTACATTTTTTTAACATGTAAAACTACACTTCAAGAAATCGATCCCTCTCCATGCTTGGTAGATCTAGATTTAAGATGGATCTATGCTAGTTTTAAATGTTACATTTAGTTTGTAGATACCTCTGTAAAATTGAGGTGAGAGGGTCGATGTATATTGAACTTAATAGAAAATGAGGAAAGTTTTGAGTCTTAGTTTTGGATGAGATGTTAGACCTAGTGTATTATGGAGGAGATATTTTCCCTCATTTATTCTTTACATTTAGACATGAACTTTTCGAAATATGTATTGTTGATTAATAGGTTCAAATGCATCATGTTATATGGAGCTCATGAATGCCATAAAGAGGATTTGATAAGACAAACTAGTGAGGATCCTCTAGTAGATATGTGGGGTGCGCTTAAACTTCATTCTCAATCAACTTGCGAGAATAGGAAAATCCATTTTGTGTTTCGAAGAGGAGCCTTTGTTCATTTATCAAAGGGAACATGAACATTTTATCTCTAGAACTTATAGACCTTGCTTATCCATTAAGGTTATATTTAGGCCTCCCATCATTAGTGCGCTTAAAGATTTTTTTGAAGCCTGTGATCAAACCTTGGGACTATCATCTCTTTTAAACGGAGAAATGCACAACTACATTTGGGCTAGAAAATAATTATTGAAAAAGGTGTCGACAAAGATATTTTAAGTCTTGATAAGATTAATCAACTAATGAGCCATGCACTAGTTGGCCAATTCATGGGAATTTAAGTTAGAGGGGAATCCCTTTTTCTCTAGTTAGAGGGTGACCATAAGAGTTGGTAGGGGATCCCAGGTTTCGATCCCCATAGAGAGTCTTTAATAATTCAACAAATTTGGGTTTGTCCTTTAGGTTTCCAACCCTATGTCATTGCGACTCAATCGGTCAACTTGTATCCCTAGAAGATAATTGTTGGTTGAAGGAGGATAAGAGGATGACACAAATTCTCATTGAAGTGTTGGAAATTCATTAGAATTTGTGATATGTTTAAAGGATTAAGTATTGGAAAATTCCTTTATGATGTTCATGGTGCCAAAAAATCAAACACTTATGGAAAGACTTTGTTATTCCATCTAGAATATTGGACATGGCTAGGCCTTGTGTCACGTCCCCTCTTGCCCGAGAGGACGCAAACTACGCGCTGGTGCTATCATGTAAATAGGGAACTAAGCCCCATGAACATAAACATAATTATAAAAAAATGCATTGAACATAAAACATCTACATATGCATAACAATTTCAAACATAGTGGAAGCAAATACATTCATCAAAGAATTCATTATATTCATCATTACAAATGCAGAAATTAACACAAGAGATACTTATCTTGGAAGAAGCTTTTCCCGCAACCAGCTATGTCCCTGCAACATTCCACCCAACCATAGGCTAGTGTGCTCATCAATCTCTCAACAGCACTGTCACCCCCAAGCTCAAAATGATTCCCACAAGGAATAAGGGAACACTAGCAGGATCACACATAGCCAAAGACATGTTAAAATCCAGCCAAGCCAAAACTATATCTGGGTTTATCAGGATGCTAAAGAGGTGGAATGGTTGAATTTATAAGCTAGTGAGATCAACCACAAAGCTATGGCCACCTACACAAGATCTAGCTTGGATTTCCCAACACCTACACACCCAATACAAGGAAGCATCCCCTTCTCTGCTACAAAGTCCCTCGGGCTATGCCTTCCATTCCAGTGCTATTCAGGGTGTGCAAATAAGAAAATCTATCTCCTCTTGATCTTTTTGTGAGGTTCCTTTATACACTAGGTTTATCAAGCAAAATCTTCCTCAATTCCACTCCAAACCGGTTTAGACCAAACCAAAGGATGCACTAACAGCAAGATGCAAATTCTAGGTTTGAGGAAGAAATGTTTTGCATCCAAAAACAACAATGGTGAACGGGGAAAAACAACCCTCTAACAACAATTCGATTTTCAGAAGTCTGTGGGCTTCACGTGGGCAAAAACAGACTCAACCAACACCCAAAAATCATGGGTCTCTTCTCCAATTCGTTGTGCAACCCAAAAATGGTTTTTCCCAGTCAGGTAATGAGGAAAACAACAACAAAAACCCCCATCAGAGAACCCAGCCACTGAATGTTAACAAAAACAAATTCCCATCCATGGGGAAAACACAGGAAACTGCAAAAAACATGAATGGGTAATGCACAGCAGCTCTAAGAACATGAAGAAGAAAATGCACAACAGCTCCAAAAACGTGAGGAAGAGAAAAACGTGGATGCTTGGTAGAATGGGCATACGTTTTTGGGTTTTTACTTGCTAGGAAGTCAAAACACATTTTTCCAAAATGGGTGCTCTGCCCAATTCAAATTTTTTTCCCATACTCTTCCCATTCCCATTCAATAACTACCTGAACCAATTTCTGGTAGAAATAAATGATTGGGGAAAAAGATAAGAAATGGGTAGTTGACAGTTTTGATGGGTTCTCCCTTTGACATTTGGATTTTCCCCATTGGCTCAAAGTTTTGAATATTCCCACCCCTTATCCTTAGGAAATCATGCCCCCATCTCTTTAATGGTGCATTGACATATCTGGTTGTGCGTATTTTAATTAAATTTCATATTTACATGATGTCCAAAATTATAATGTGCCTGGATAGCACGAAATACCATCGACAACGATTTTTTTAATCGCCGAAACATAAAACGCTAAATCGATAGTGGGGATTTTTCCTTTAGCTCCACACCACAATTAAATACAATGTTTACATCATATACGTTTTTAATGCAAACAGGGTCAAAACCGAGGTGTTACACCTTGCAATATGTGGGTTAAAAAAGTAGCGATGAATCTTCAAAGTCCCATAGCAGAGAACCAAAAAAATCAGACATAAACGAAGACCTAAAAGTTTAAGAATCAATTGTCTTCTATTCATGATGTCGACAATTATAAAGTTAGAACTTTTATTAAATAATTGAATCGCTTGTCCCATTATATTGGTGAATTAAAAGGTATGTCATTTGGATTAAAGACATTCTCTTCTCCATTTGCGGTATGCAAAAACATGCATATGCATATTTCAAGATTGGAGGGAATTTTGGATTCAAGAGTAGTAGATGAAACTGCTATTTCCATGCCCCTCCACCCTTGATTTTATTAGATTCCATTGATCCTTCACTTGTCCCAAATGGCTTGTTGTGAAGTCTAGTCCTAGGATTTAATAATACAAAAGAAAAGTAAATATATCTCACATAATGCCAAGTAGAACTATAAATTGTTTTTCAAGAAGGAAGAGACCTCTAGATATTAAAATGTAGAGTACGTGCATAGAGATGGTACCTACTTTCATTGCAACGAAAGTGCATGAGTCCTAAAATTAAAAATGTGCACATAATCCTTGTTTGGAAATTATTGAACCTCTATGCAAGCATCGAGGTGGATAAATAAATTTGCACAAATTCTTAAACTATGCACACATTATTAATTCTTACACATTCATAAAGCACACACACATTAATAATGTGTGTGAACTCCTCTTTGTATTAAAAAAAATATTTCATGACCCATTTCTTATCCATTATCTCCCTTTTCAAGGACCTTGTTGGCTTCCATGGAGACAATACACAATGTTCACATGCCTCCACCACCAAACAACCATCCACGCCATCCCTCTACGTAATTATTTTCACATTTAGTGATTTTTATTTGATTGTCTTGTGATTTAGTAAGAAAACTCAATTGTGGATTATTTCTCATCCATCACAATTGCTGAAAACTTGGAAAGAAATACACCAAACACATAAAACCTTGAACCAGATCTAGAATTAAGCATTAACCCTAAGGAAAACCAATCACAAAAGCAAAATTAACCAACATTTAAACCAATTAGGGAGCTTGTTTCAAGAGCTCAGAACCACAAGGAAACCATCAAGACTATCCTTAGCCACATCCCTTAATACTATCATTTATTCGGTTGACAATACTGACGGTAAATTGTTGAGAATAACTTAATATGGGGAAAGGATGAGATAGTTCTATTCCATTGGTCTCAATAAAGACTCAATAAAAGATTTGAACGTTTCAAAATAGACTAAATTGTTATTGTTTTCATTGACCTCAGGACTAGCCAACAACCTGGTATACGTAAAGGGCTGCTTTGCATGGATTGGTGCACATATGATCCATGGAAACAAAATTATATGAGTTGATTTTTCATGATTTTTTACAAACCTTCTTGCCACAATATGGAGGTTCCACTATATTTTCTTCATAAACTATATTCTAAGTTCATGTTGGGTATCCACGTGAACTATTTTAAAATTATTGGTTTAAGGGTGTTTGTCTTGAATATTCCCGAGATTCAAAAACTACTAGTCATAACTAGATGAGAGGGAAACCTAATCCTAATAATATACATTTAGCCTTCCCCCCCTCCCACAAACACCTTATTTATGAGATCTCTTAGATGACACTACCATTTCCTTATCACATCTTACACATATTGTATTGTAGCACAGTTCATTTGTGGCATCAACTAGACATGACCCATCAGAGTAGTATGGAGGACCCTCATGTGTAGGTTATTTAGGCCCCATTAATCATGGAGATTCCCTTGAGAGCTAGTTAGGAAAAGGATTCTCTTGACAACTGAGCATTACTCCATCGATGCACTCAGTGTGGGCATACTTTCCATGGCTTGATGGAGGATCCTACATGAGATATTTTCTAAGGTTAGTATGATTTGTAAATGGTGGCAAGTCACTAAGTTTATATTTAACTTTACAATTTATAATTATTAGATAAACAAGCTTAAAGCGTTTATATTTAAACGATGTTTTTCTACATGTAAAGTTATTCTGAGATGAAACATCTACATCAAGGTGGGATGATATTAGTCCTCTTAACCTTGTTTCTTCCATGGAAGAAACGGAGGATATTGCAACACCTCACATAAAGGTATTTAAATGAGTGTATGATTATGGGACTTAAAATTTGTTTTTTTTTTAAATCCTCAAAGTTATTTATGAGAGATCAATCTTAATGTTGTTGTGTTTCCACTGGTTTTTTCCGAAGATATAGAGTTTAGGTCTTCACCTAGTCTAAGTAGATCACCCCTCACCCATGTAACGTGCATTAAATTAATTATATATTTCATGGGGTGAATCCATTGTCTTGGTATGGTTAGTTTCCATGTTTTTATACTAATCAAACATATTACATATGTTTATGTACGTGCCATCTTCTCCCTCGCCATACCAACCCACCCATCGTTATCTTCCACCTAGTCCATATTTTGAATAACTCATACAAAGTACTGTGACATGGAAACTTACCCCCATGATTGGCATACATATTCCCCCCCTATGGTGATTCCATACCTTATACAGAAAACGAGGCTATATCACCTCCCACGCCCATCCCTCACCCATTCATCCAACATTCACCAATACACCATCAAATGACTTTCATGATCGCACCCACCACTATACTTCCTTCCCCTACACCCACATCAGATCCATCCATTGCACCTGCATCATCCCCCTCCCATGTACCTACATCTATCCACACCCATGTACCTACATATTTGCCTTCCCATGTACCTACATCAACCCCCTCCCCCACCATTAACTCAGAGCAAATTCTCCATCCCAGTGATCCACTTCCTTGCCAGGAAGGACAATATCCCACAATGCATCAAATACTCATGATGATATTTGTAAGATAATTAAATCTTATAAAGAGTGAATGAAATTCATAAAATAACAAATTTTGAGTTTAAAGTATTAATTGATTTTTGTAATTGTTGTAGGGAGCCATTACTAAGAGGCTTGGATCAAGGAGACAAGGAACCCCATTATAATATTCCATATCATCTCATGTGAGTATTTAATATTTGATCGTATTTCTTAAGTTTACTAAATAAAATTGTGGGAAAAAACTAATATATTGTTGTTTCTCTTTCAAATCCTAGAGAGACACTGTACACCCAAATATTGGAGGCTCAATATTCCTCCAGCTCAAAGAGGAAGAAGACTGATTTTGGAGATGATCTTGTAGGTGCTCAATATGCTCAAGGTGATTGAGACACACACTATGTACATTAGCCACGATGTGGAATTCCGTGCATGAAATGTTTATTTGTGTCTAGGCCATAAGTTTCGCTTATTCCATTTCTCGCATGGACATCCATTATATGTATTGAGAACATTGTTCCATTTTATATAAAAATGTATAACTGGACATATTTACAATACAAATGAATAACTTTCATTTGGTCTATATGGTATTGTGTTTATCTATTGTTACATTCATAATGAGGATTTGATGTTATTTATAATTATGAATCTTACATTGCTCATGGTTAATGTAATTAGTTCTTCTTAGTTTGATTAAATTAAATTTTACACTAATATCTACTCATTGAAAGGAATGGATGTGAGGATTATAAAAGGTATAAAGACAATTGAACAAACATGCTTTCTTGAAAAAATATTCATATGTGTTTAAGGAATTTATTTCAAGTAATATATCAACATTCCTTTACATTCATTTATAGGTATGATCAACATCAATCTAACTCTAAGAAGGACAATGTTCAACGGCTTTAATCTATTAAAAATCATCAATAGATCATGAGAGAACAAGGGATCTATTTAGGTGTTTTTAGACAAATAGTAGTTTATGTTGAGTCCACTAGTTGTTTGAGTGTTATAGTATCAAAGAAAGATAGTTAAAAGAAATCACATTTGAACCAACTATAGAGTGTTAAATAGGAAATCACATTTGCACATGGCTATAGGAAAACATTCTTGTATACTAAATAATATTCATGGGTTTATGTGCCAAATTTGAAATATGGTAGTTCCAACAAGGGAACCTAAAGGGTCGCACACCCATGTGGTGCAAGGTGGAATAATGGGGTGTAAATCTAAACACGATTTTTAAATCATACCATGGTGACATAGTGCTACATCTTATATCATAATATCATAATTTCAAAATATAAAATTTGACATTACATTGTTGTGTTGGCTCATCATGTTACCAAAAAGGTTATGATTCAAGGTATTTTGTCAAAATAGAATTCTACAACTAGGGTGTAAAAGAAGTCTTTGTCTAGAATTGTACACTCAATCAAATCTACTTTATACAAATCAAGTAAGAAAACCATAATTTAATTTGCACACAATTACACTTTTATATCTCTAATATGAAGTTGGAAATGTATCTTAGTGAAGTGATCAATAATTGATTGGACACTCCAGATCTGTTGGGTGTTTCTATTGTCTTGATTAATACACCTAATATTTAATTATTGATCGGGGTTGTTAGGCTTAGAGTTGCTACAAAATATATGTGAAGGTAGAGGGGTTCCTATGGAGTTGTAGAAATATTTTAACAAACAAAAGATCGAAAGATATTTCAAAATGAAAAACTGAGTCAAAACTCCTAAGAATTCAATTATTTAAAGTAATTAAACCGGAACAAAATATTAAACTAAATAATTGACAATTTATTTTATAAGCAAATAACTTTAAGCTGAAAATGATACTATCAACAACTAATCTTTAAATTGGAAACTAAGATGCAAGGAAAACCTAATTAATAAGCAAGTAGAAAACTTAATAAAAATAACTTTAAATTATGTTCTACAAGTTTCTTCTAAAGAATCATATAATGAAATCGAATGATATAACAAAATACTAATGTAGTTACCTAACAATAAGACATCTAATACTAAATTTTACATGCAAATGAATAAACTAAGCCAAAAGCATAAGGATAAAAACAACACAACAATATAAATCAAAGAAATCAAAACCAGACAAAATAAAACATAATTCCAAACAAACTCAAGACAAAAAGGATAAAGGTAAAACTTTAGTAAACAATCCAAAACAACTGAATTTTTAGTCTTGATGGTGAATACAACTATGTTTTAACTGTTACAACCTAATCATACATCATAATCTAAAGAAACAAAACTTAAAATGGCTAAAAACTCATAAAAACAATAAAAACGAAACAATAGGCTAAATGACAGATTGAACAGTAGGTTTGAAAGGGGCGACTGAATGGCAGTTTAAACAGGCTATCTGTATGACAATCTGCATAATAAAAATAACAAAAACTAACCTAAATGATCTAATTCTTCAGCTAAAGTTGTGCAAATATAAATCTAAAGCATGGGTGTCAGTAAATAAACCTACTTAACAACAAATAATTAATTTTAAACTAATTCATAAACAAAAGGAATCATTTCATATTAAACTAAGAAACAAACTAGAAATTAACTTAAATAAATTCATGACACGAAAGAAATGAACAGAACTGAATTTAAATGAAAGTAAGCTATTTTATATGCTTGGAAAATAAAGACTAGAAATAAAAGGACTGAAAATGAAATAACTGAAAGCAAACTAAAAGCAAGCTATGCGCACATCTAACTATTTAACTTTGAAAATGAACTACAGTATAGAAAGCAAGGAAATAAACATTTACAGTAATCTAATAAAAACAAACTAGAAATTAACTATGCTAACTACAACAAAAAAGGAGAACAAAATTAAACAAAGGAAATGAATCTCTAGTTGATGAGGGGCCCTCTTAGCAATCAGGGGTGATGCATGCTAACTCCTATGCAAATGAAATCATATACAGCAACACATACAGCTTCTTATTCAGAAATCAAAATAGATTTACAGTGTGCTTATGGAACAATGACTAAACAACTTTCTAAGAACCTCCCTAAGCTCTCACACAGAGGCTAATATATATAATTGTTTACAGAAATGAGCAAGTTGACCCTGTAGTGGTTGACTACTCTCTAAATTTAGTCGATCATAAAGGCATTTAATTGATCACAGGCCAACACATATCATTTTCCTTTCCCAACGCGATTCTGGTTCTTCTTCAGCGCGAACGTGACATGATGTGGTATTCCTTCTCCTCTTTTATTGTGGTTTTGGAGACATGTTGGATAGAGGAGAGTACACAGTGGTGATCTTTTGGCTTCATTCAAACGCGTGGGCTGGTGGTAGTTTGGAGTTAAGCAAAGGAGGCCAAGAGCGATCCTTGTAGACTGAAGACGTTTCACCCTTTGAACGCGTGGGTAGTAATCAATATAGCATTGAGAGAAAATAGCACGATGGTGATCCTTAGGCTAGGAGCTTCTTCAACATCCAAATGCGTGGACAGCAGGTGGTTTGCAGAACTGTTCCAACATTTAATGCCTGAAGTATTTTGTCAACAGCACGCAATCTGGTTAACGAGCTGAGTGGTGAGCTAGAAAACTACCAACGAATATCGCGTAGTGAGATAGATAATGAGTTGGATGTGCTATACACGTGGCTAGCTAAATGTGTTGTCTATTTGTTCATCTGTTTAGCGGGCTGATGGTAAACATGCATAATTTCCACTAACGTGTCTATTACGAGCTTGCCTAAAAATTGTAATCTTGCAAACAAATACATAAGTTAATAAATATATCAAATGTGCTTCACATAATGCCAATTTTAATTAATAAAATCATAAAAATGATAATAATAACCAAAGTCGCATAAACCTTAAATTTGTTCTTACATGGTGTTGAATAACGATCTGCGGGACATAAAATATGCAAAAGATAATGAAATATGTGTTTAAATGTGTTATTTAACTGTCAAAAAAATGATAACAAAATGAGGCTCAACATTCTCCCAAACCAGAGAAATGCCAGGTCCCACTGAGCAAAAGAAAATTGACTTAAGAAGAAGGCGAAGTTAGCTAATAGCGTCCTTCGACTTGCCAAATGAAGAAAATAATTTAAACTTTAATATTATAACTTGTAAAAGAACATTTATTTCATGTCAAGTATTATGTGAAGACTTAATGGATTTGTTAAGTTTTTTAAGAGTCTTGTCTTGATAACTTTTCAGGTTCAAAATAATTTAGCATTTGTTCAGTAATTAAGATACAAAAAAATTTGTAGAGCGTATAAGAAAAACAATTCTATAGAAATAATGGTGATAAAAACGATGAAATAGCAAAAATTTCGACTAAAAGATCACAGTATCATAACAAACCTTGAAATGTATATCATTAATAGGAATATATATTAATGAATGCGTTTATAATTATTTCAAGCATGTCCAAAGTAAAACTTTGGACAGCTTGAACATATCACACAAATACATATATGATATTCTTAATAGTTTTCATGCATGATTAAAATAAAAGGATGCTAACAGTAAAATGAAAACTAAAGAGCTTTCAAGGTCAATGCATCCAAACAAAGGTAAGAAAACTATTTACCAAAAAAATGCCATAGGAAAATCTAGTCATCCATGCCTTACTTAAAGATATCTTGTCATCACAAAATATTTTAAGTTTACCCAGAAATGTGTGAGATTTACAGCTATGGGTCCCATTTCAAAGATAATTATATCCTAGATATTGATTGAATTAGATGGATGGATCCAATCCCTACTTATAGCCATTCTCTAATGACATCATAAACAATTGGCCTACACATGTATTTATATATATTCTGGTTTTTAAATATATTATCAGTTTTCTGAACCATGTGCATAGTGGTGCATTAACCAGATCTCTTTTACCCGATATTGCCTCATTGCCAGCAGGCCTGTTCAATACCCCTACAGGTTTATCTTGGTACCATGCAAGCATAATCCTGCTGCCGGCGAGCCTGTTCAGTACCCCGATGGGTTTACTTGCATATATCGAGCTTCCTTTTTTTAATTTTGTACTTAGCATTGACCCGTTGCCAGCAGGTCTGTTCAATACCTCGGTAGGTTTGCCTTGTATAATGATATTAAATATATGGAAGTCAATTGGTACTAGAGCATGTTAAGTCCTTCTAAACACATAATTCAATTTTGTAAAATAAACTTATAAGTAATTTCATAATGGCCTTAACCATAGATCATGTCAAAAGAGAATAACTTAAAGTTGTTCTTTGTCCTTACAGTCCTTCTTCTTCATAAAAGATAAGTAATGTTCCCCATAAGCAGAAATTCCACTTACCTCTCGAGTTATCACCAAAATACTTGAGAGACAAGTTTTGATAACAAGTATAGGATGAACTAGTTAATCCATAGGCATAAGGTGAGATTTGAAAAAGAGGATAATGAGAGTAGGTCTATCAAGCAACTGTTCAAAATAGAAAATCAGAAATATACATGTTTGAATCAAAATACCAAAAACTATATGAATCATAAAAGAAACGGTTTAGAGTGATATATAGAGAATTGTTTTTAATTGTCACTATAAGCTATAAATTTCAAAAGTACCCCAAGAAAAGTTAAGATACTTGATGAGTGTTTTAGTGTACTTCCCTTTTCTGAATAATACTTCATGAGCTTCTTATAGAGATAAAGTGTTTGTAACCAACTCAAAACCACTTGTTAGATGACCCATATTTATTTATAAAAACATATATAACATTATAGAAAGGAAAAGAGTCACCTATACTAAGCTTGTCAAAAATGGCTCTTATTTATTTGATAAAACAAAAACATATTTACATAATATCCTATTCTACTTAGAAAGAGAAAAAACAATTATATTCAAGTTTATGAATCCTTCCAATGTAACCAAGTTCGAAGCAAAATTAAAAATATACCTTTATCCACATACAAGAAAAATATAGCAGTGATTGTCTGGATACGAAGAACCAAGCAACCTGCTTGATTTAGTAGCAATAAGCATTGAAGGAGGGGATGGTACCATGGCTTGGTTTCCTCTTGGAACCATAGTTCAATGTAGCTTATGTATTCTAGGTTCTCTTCTTTATTTGTTATGTCACGAGGTCTTTCATCAAACCCTAGAATGTATACAGAATCTATGTTTAGTGATGAGGAATATTCAGGTTCTAATGTTTGTCCTTCATCAAATGAGATGCATTCTATGTCAATATTATCTTCTTGTGGAAAAGTCCAAGTAGAAACTTCATTTTCTTCCGTATTGTCTATGACTCCTAGATCTACCACCTCTCCAGGTCAAGTATGAATTTCTTGTAATAATGTTGGTGAGGTGGGTAAATGTTGCAGTGCAACACTATAAGCATATTGTACTGTTTTATTATTGTTAGAATGTGGAATATATTGAACAGGAATGTGCATAGGGCATAGAGGAATTTTATGAGAAAGTGTTTACGGCCGATGCAATTGATTGGATTGTGTAGTTAATCCTGCCTGGAAAATTTGTTGAAAATATTGTGGAAAGTGTAGAGGAACAGGAAGTGTTGCAACATCTAAGAGAGTATCCCTATGATCATCAGATGAGACAGAAAGGATTTGTGAACAAGGTTGATAGGGGTTAATATGAGGCTGAAACAACTGAGAAGAAGGTATATTCTTACCAGTCTTGAATTTTCTTGTTGAATACCTTCTACATAATTCACAAACATCATCATATGATAACTGAAATACATCACATGTTCCCTTCAGACTTAAAATTTCTAAATATTCATTTTTTATGCCTTTGAGTAAAAAAAATTTCAAGGTATCCTTCCCTGACTGTCTTAGTTTTTGATCTCTGAAGGTTTTATTGAAAGCATCCTACATAGTTTTCCAAAATTTCTTCTTCTCCCTGGGTTATTTCGAAGATGTCCTCCTTGACTCTGCAATAATCTTGGTATCATTTTAAGAATATATGTTTCATATCTTCCCAAGTTTGAATGTAGTTCCCACCTAAGCTCATGAACCATCAGAGGGCTTCTCCTTTCAAGGTAAGAGGAAAAATTTTCAGATTTTGAACATCATATCCTCTACAGAGTATTTCCAAATGAAATAAAAATTCATCAGGGTCTTCATTCTCTAGTCCGTGAAAATTTGGTAAAATGGATGGGGGAACGCGTTGTATTTGTTCCACTCCCCCAGGATCTCTAATAGGGAATTCAAAGGTAACAAATTCTTCATCCTTCTCCCCTACCATATCTTCCCACAACATAGGTAGTTATTCATGTATTTATATTGAGGTTCCTCTTTCGAATGTTCATGTCATTTTGTTAGCAGGATGGGTGGTGCTTACAACACTACTCAGTGATTTAAATGTTAAAATAAGTCACACACTTGCATGAAATAAATAAACTCATGGGTGATTCCATGAGGTGGGTAACACTTTTTGGCCAAATTTGGCGATGAAAAACTGATTTTTTACTCATGTGCTAGATAGAAGCCCTCGAAACGCATATATGCCATGTGAATTTCGACTTGCAGTAAGAAAACAAATTGTAGAATATTATGTTGGCTTCCCAATGATATTTTTTTTAAATATTCCTATGTCATTTAATGAACTGTGTGACCTTAAAAATTTGAAGATGTTAATAAGTGGCTCGTGTCCATCCCCAATAATTCAATCTTACATTAATAATTTTTTTTTTAAATATATGAGCATGATCTACACAAAATGTACTATGGTCTGCATTTTTTTTTGTTAATTTATTTCACAATATACAATTATTTATTATTTTTCGAAAGTGACCACATCTAATTTCAGCATCATTTTATACACATGTGTGTCCATCCCAACTTTTTTTTCACTGTTTTCAAAAATTGAAAAACCAAAAGTACCCTTTTAAAGAGGACACGTCGATGTGTGGGCTTCCCATTTTTAAGAAATTTTTGGATGTGTATATTTTACCCTGCGGATTTTTCTTTGAGTTACTTCAAAGTTGTTGTCTGGTTTTCTAAGTGTAATTTTTAGAACTAATTAAAAAAAAACAATATGAATGCCAAAACGCATGCATGATATCTCAATGGATAGATAATTCGGAGATGAACCTATTGGTATGAACTTTGCTTAGTTGTGTGCCATGAATGGCATGCTTTACACCCCTAGAAGACACAGAGAAACACTGATTTTCCTATAAGAGGGATAATTCTCTATTTTTAGGCCCTCGATCGAGGATACATAGAGAAACATTGATTTTCCTGTAAGAGGGATAATTCTCTTTTTTTGGGGACCTCGATTGAGGTTTTTAAATAAGCTCGATCGAGGTTTTTAAATAAGCTCGATCGAGGTTTTATTTAACCCTCGATTGAGCTACCGTTTAAACCTCTTTTTATAAATGTTTTTACACAAGGACCTTGATTGCGGCCTTAAAACCTTGATCGAGGTTTTCTTAAAACCTAGATTGAGGTCTTAAAACCTAGATCGAGGTTTTTTTAAAACCTAGATCGAGGTATTCTTAAAACCTAGATCGAGGTTTTGTTAATCCCTCGATCAAGGTGTTATGACCTCGATCGAGGGTTTAAAAATTGCTCAATCAAGGTACATTTTTGTGTTTTTTCTGAAAGAACCTTGCCAAAAAGTGTAACCCAACTCCATGGATGCACCCTCATGCTAACTCTTTCTATAAAAGAAAGAAACAGAATACTGAAATGCAATGGGTGTGGGGGAACTAGTTTTAGTGTATCTACCTTTAGAATCTCTAGGTCTGTTCATGAAAAACTAAACTTAAGAAAAGCCTATGCTACTACTATTGATGGATTTGGGGGCACCTATTATAACAAATCCATAGGTTCTTACCTCTCGTCTTACCGCTCCCCCGCCACCAGCCTATTACTAAAATTCATAAGGAAATTCTATTTATTAAGAATAAACAAAACAACTCCCCAAAAACAACACCAAAATGTTGGGTGTTTCTATTGTCTTGATTAATACACCTAATATTTAATTATCGACTGGGGTTGGTAGGCTTAGAGTTGCTACAAAATATATGTGAAGGTAAAGGGGTTCCTATGGCGTTGTAGAAATATTTTAACAAACAAAAGATCGAAATATCTTTCAAAATGAAAAACTAAGTGAAAACTCCTAAGAATTCAATTATTTAAAGTAATTAAATCGGAACAAAATATTAAACTAAATAATTGACAATTTGTTTTATAAGCAAATAACTTTAAACTGAAAATGATACTATCAACAACTAATCTTTAAATTGGAAACTATGATGCAAGGAAAACCTAATTAATAAGCAAGTAGAAAACTTAATAAAAATAACTTTAAATTATGTTCTACAAGTTTCTTCTAAAGAATCATATAAAGAAATCGGAACAATTTCTACTGCTACGGATGATCTAAAAAAATGCTAATGTATTTACCTAACAATAAGAAATCTAATACTAAAGTTTACATGCAAACGAATAAACTAATCCAAAAGCATAAGGATAAAAACAACACAACAATATAAATCAAAGAAATCAGAAACAGATAAAATAAAACATAATTCCAAACAAACTCAAGACAAAAAGGATAAAGGTAAAACTTTAGTAAACAATCCAAAACAACTGAACTTTTAGTCTCGATGGTGAATAGAACTAGGTTTTAACTCTTACAACCTAAGCATACATCTCAAACTAAAGAAACATAACTTAGAAATGGATAAAAACTCATAAAAACAATAAAAACGAAACAACAGGCTGAATGACAGATTGAACAGTAGGTCTGAAAGGGGAAACTGAATGGCAGTTTAAACAGGCTGTCTGTATGATAGACTGCATAATAAAAATAACAAAAACTAACCTAAATGCTCTAATTCTTCAGTTGAAGTTGTGCAGATGTAAATCTAAAGCGTGGGAGTCAATAAATAAACCTAATTAACAACAAATAATTAATTTTAAACTAATTCATAAACAAAAGGAATCATTGCATATTAAACTAAGAAACAAACTGGAAATCAACTTAAATAAATTCATGACAGGAAAGAAATGAACAAAACTGAATTTAAATGAAAGTATGTTATTTTATATGCTTGGAAAATAAAGACTGAATAGTAAAGACTGGAAATAAAAGGACTTGAAATGAAATAACGGAAAGCAAACTAAAAGCAAGCTACGCACACATCTAACTATTTAAATTTAAAAATGAACTATAGTACAGAAAGCAAGGAAATAAACATTTACAGTAATCTGATAAAAGCAAACTAGAAATTAACTATGCTAACTACAACAGAAAATGAGAACAAAATTAAACAAAGGAAATGAACCTCTGGTTGATGAGGGACCCTCTCAGCAATCAGGGGTGATGCCTGCTAACTCCTACGCAAATGAAATCATATATAGCAACACATACAACTTATTATTCAGAAATCAGAACAGAGTTACAGTGTACTTCTAGAACAATGACTAAACTTCTAGCTAAGAACCTCCCTAAGCTCTCACATAGAGGCTGATATATATAACTGTTTACAGAAATGAGCAATTCGACCCTTTAGTGGTTGACTGCTCTCTAAATTTAGTTGATCATAAAGGCGTTTAATTGATCACATGCCAACGCATATCATTTTCCTTTCCCAACACGAGTCTGGTTCTTCCTCAGCACGAAAGTGGCATGATGTGGTATGTCTGCTCCTCTTTTATCGTGGTTGTGGAGACGTCTTGGACAGAGGAGAGCACACAATGGTGATCTTCTGGAATGAAATCACTCCTTCATTCAAATGCATCGGCTGGTGGTAGTTTGGAGTTAAGCAAAGGAGGCCACGAGCGATCCTTGTAGACTAAAAATGTTTCACCCTTTAAATGTGTGGGTAGTAATCATTTTAGCGTTGAACGAAAACAACATGATGGCTATCCTTAGGCTGGGAGCTTCTTCAACATCCAAACACGTGAATAGAAGGTGGTTTGCAAAACTGTTCCAACGTTTAATGCCTGAAGTCTTTTGTCAACAATGCGCAATCTAGTTAATGGGCTGAGTGGTGAGCTGGAAAACTACCAACGAATATCACACAACGAGCTGGATAATGAGTTGGACATGCTGTACACATGGCTAGATGAATGTGTTGTCTGTTTGTTTGTCTGTTTAGCTGGCTGATGGTAAACATGCATAATTTCCACTAACGTGTCTATTACGAGCTTGCCTAAAAACTGTAAGCCTGCAAACAAATACATAAGTTAATAAATATATCAAATGTGCTTCACATAATGCCAATTTTAATTAATAAAATCATAAAAAATGATAATAATAAGCAAAGTTACATAAACCTTAAATTTGTTCTTACATGGTGCTGAATAACAATCTGCATGACATAAAATATGCAAAAGATAATGAAATATGTGTTTAAATGTGTTATTTAATTGTCAAAAAAAATGATAACAAAATGAGGCTCAACAAGATCCTAGAAAAATTGAAACTACATAAACATTAGGTTAGATAAATAGCCCAAAGGATAAAAAATACTTCTCAGGGATTTGAATAATGCTTCACATGTAGCGATGCATGTAGTTGTGTTGTTGGGTAGAAAAACATAAGGTTAGATAAATAACCCAAATGCTAAAAAAAAAATTCTCAAGGATTTGAATAATGCATCACATGTAGTGATGCATGTAGTTGTGTTGTTGGGTAGCCTATCCATCTATGTGCTTGACATAGATCTCTACAAATGTTTGGTGAGACTACCACCAATATTGGGTTAGAGGATGAGCATAAAATAACAAAACAACATTATAATTATGGGTTGAGAAAGTAGAATAGGGTGTGGGGGGTGGGAAGGTATCCCCCACAAACCCAAAATACTTATACATCTAAGTGAAAAGAAGGAATTCGAAGATACTATTACTCTAATACCAAATGATTATGAGAAACAACTTACAAAAAATACCAAGAGATAGATGATGGATGAGTTGTTTGGTATTTCCTTGGGCACTAAGTTTGAGAGAGATGTGGACATTCCATATAATCATAAAAGTGGCGCAACCCCTAGGTTCTAAAATAAACTTATAATCATCTAGGGTGGATAATGATACATAAAACCACCACATGTGACCTCCCAAATACATCCCTCTCCTTTGAAAGGGGAGGAAACTTAATCCGTAGGCACTAAAAAAATATTCTAGGTATCAAGGGAAAATAAGGAAACCCCTAAAAAGTAGATATGTCTGTAAAACTTAAACATGTATATCCAAGCACTAATATAGGAGAGATATGCAGTGAGAGATAGATAAAAAAATAAACAATCCATGTAACAAATGTATTAGCATTAATCATTAGACAAAAAGGATAGAACAAATAAGAAAAACCATTGGGTGTATTTCATTAACTTGGATGAGTGGAGAGGAACAAAATAAATAGTCTAAAGGAAATTCAAATTGGGTTAGGAGGCTATTTGAATTTCTCATGCAATTATTGGAGGCTCGCCAAGATTAAATAGAGACAAATACCCTTAGTTATCCATGCACACTCACCTAGAAAAAGTTTAACTAAATCAAGGCTTTCTAACACCTCCCTAATCATTAGTTATGAATGAGTGATGTACAAGAAATTGACTATATGTGCATGCAAATACCTTAAATCACTCAATTGGGGAACTTAGCATTTGTTATGGATAGTTAGGTTTAGTTAGGACCTGGATTAGTGTAGTGAATCTAGTCTTCAAACAATTACAAATTCAGTCACTCCTAAAATCAGGGAAAAATTCTTCAAATCAGGGAGTGTGCATCCAAATCAAGGAATGCATCCCCAAATCTAGGAATGCAAGTAAGTGTTGACTCACACATGGTAAATATGGATGGGGTTTTCCCACTAGATTCATAAGGTCAAGGTTTAGGTGGCTAGGTAGAGGGTTATTTTCTCTAACAATGTCCTCTTGAGGGTATCCTTAACCTATTACAAGGGGTATCAATACCATTATATTGTTCTTGGAATAATGCATGGGTATTGACCCCTTGGACATATTTAGGGGAGGAATGACACTCCTTAGTCCCAAATGTAATATTTGAGAATAAAGTGTCATGAATGATGTATAAAACCACCACATATTACCTCTTCAGGATATTATTTTCCTTTAAGAAATGATATCAACTCCTTCAACATATTTTCAACATTATGTATGGATATTGAGTTATTAACATAGTTAGAGGATGAAAACCAAGTCTTGTTCCCTAAAATAATATTTTATGCATCTATTGGTACATGTGATGACTCAGACCACCACACACGATCCCTTGATAATATAATTCATGTAAATGTTGGGATATAAGGGATATCACTGGTTATGGATGCCAAATATATAGACATGGTTAGGGGAGGAAGCTCAAGCCTTAGGAAAGAAATATGTCTTCTAGGAATCCAACACCAAAAACAAGATCATAAAGTGCCACACATTACCGATGCACAATTCATCAAAGCATCATTCATAACCTCTTGAGGGAACCCTTGGTTTCTAAGTGTGGATATTATTTTTGATGGGATTTTCTGGGAACTAGGTATGGGTATTAGTTACATGGACATGATCAATATAGGAAACTAAGGACTACTTATATAGAGAAAGCCTCTAGGAATGTAGGGAAAATATCAATTCCTAAAACCACCACACATAATCTCCCAAGGGTATCCTTGAACTCTTTATATAGATATTTTATTCTATTTCATTTAGTGAGGCATAATGTTATAAACACTTTTTTGTATAAGTCCAAGTACAAGAAAAAAAAAACTTTCCTTTCTGGAAAAAACTAGATAAGGTGAGCATATGTTAATTAATTTTTTGATATAATTATTGGAAAGAACATGTTAATTATTTTTTTGGTATAATTATTAATTATATTTTTAATACATAACCCATAAATCTATGAATACTATTATCATGTACCATTATCATATTAATATTATGTCATTTTATTTCACATTGAATGAGTAAATTATGTGTTCTTTCTTGGATATCTATGTTGTCGAAATGATATCACTTCATTGAAATCATAGAAATATTGGGTGAAATGAGTTAAATGAGTATTATTGATGCCAAACATTTTACCAATTGTACTTGAATCAAGTCAATAGCAAGGGCCCATAGAGCCTCTCTATAATATTTACACTCTTCCTTATGGGCCTTACATCATTTAAAAAAAATTGGTGAAACTGCATTTGAGTTGGATAAAGTACCTTTATTTGTATTTGAATATAATTTTCAATGTTTATTTGGTTAATCACACCATACATAAGGAGGACACATAATGGACATTGTTATTAACCAAAGTGGGGGGATAAATTTAAGTTGTATACTATGTGTATGATGAGGTGTAATGCTCAATGTTTGCTTAAGAATGCATTTCCAAAAGAAAGTATTTTAGTAGAACTAATACCAAGGAAATTGTGTTTTACGTACGACAATGCATTTTTGTTCCAATGAACATAAAAAATAATTTTGATGATAATACTTAACTTTTAATTATGTACCAATTAAGTGAGCCAATTCTAGGGAGTGTTTAAGAAGCACTAATTCCAATGACAAAATATGTAGACCGCATAAAAAACTCTAATATCTAGTAAGTAAGTAATACCTTATGTAAAATAAACAAATTCAAACAATAACAAATAATATATGAACTTTTATTTAGTTATAAAGGTTAAGCAAAAGATGTGATCAGAACCTTAACAAGAACCTTCATAACTTTTTTAATCATCATGTCACATGAGGGTAACCCTAGTTTATCGTTTCAACATGAATTGATAAAAACCCTAGTTTCTCACATCATTTAATAAGAGCTCATAGTACCAAGGTCAACGAGATTCAACAATTTACCTAATCATGAAAAAAATGCATAATGACTTATTGAGAAAAACTCTAGTTCCTGAGATCAATGAACAAAACAAACACTGATAAATGGACCCATGTGAGAGAGGTTCCATATATTTAATGTGTTTGCATGAGCCCATTGGAGTCGATAGTTCTTCAATCTAAGGCATAGTCATCATTTTATGAAAATTTTTAGGTCACCTCCTAAATCCTTTTAGGGACACAACTTGGTGAATATTTCATTAGGAAATAAAAAGACAAATCGGCATCATAATTGATTTATGTAATCTCGTGAAAGTGTGTTTGGGCATGTTCGACATTGACACATTATTGATGGTCCCAATGTTGAAGGGTTTTGGTAATTGACCAAATCATGCATAAGTACATTGTCTCTTACTAAGAAAAACCCTAGTTCTTGAAATCACTACACAAAATGAGTGTTGCGCCATGGAACAATGAAAGAAAGGTTCTCCTAGAGGGAATGATTTATCATGAACTAAATAGACTCCATAGTTTTTCAATCCAAGGCATCATCATAATTTTATGGTGATTTGTAGGTCACCTCATAAATCCTTTCGTGGACACTTGGTAAACATATAATTACAACATAAAAACTGAAGCACATAGGAATTGAGTTCTAGAGACTCTTGCATGTGTTTTTCTTCATTTTCTACATGGGAACACCACTCGCTGTACTAAGGTAGACAAGCTACAATACTTAAACAAATCATGCAAAAAGTGCATAGTCCCTTAATGAGAAAAACCTTATTTCTTGATATCACTGCACAACATTAGAACTATGAAACGGATCCATATGAGATAGGAACCCCTAGGTTCAATGAATTTTGAAAAGCCCAACAAAGTTTATAGTTCATCGATATGAGGCATGGTCATAATTTTATGGTGACTTCAATGTCACCTCATAAATTCTTTCAAGGACGCTTGATGAATGTTTTATTATGGCATAAAAATTGAATGAGGCATCAAAATTGAGTTATGTCCTCTCTTGCATGTGTGTTTGGGATTGTTCTACATGGGAAAAACACCCATGGTCTCTATTTTGAGTGGTTTAATTACTTTACCTAATGATGCAAAATGTACATATTCTCTTAGTGAGCAATACCATAGTTCCCGATATGACTACACAACAAGAGCACCAGGTGATGGAGCCACGGGAGAGAGGTGCCCGTAGAAGAAATGCATTGTCATGAGACCAACAGATTGGAAATTTCAACCATATGAGGAACGATCATCATTTTATGGCGAGTTGCAATTCACCTCCTAAATCCTTTCAAGGACACTTGGCGAATTTCTCATTAGGGCCTAGAACCCCAACCAGGCATCAAAATTGAGTTTTGTATGCTCCTAAATGTGTGTTTGGGAATTTTCAACATGTGAACACTACCAAATGTCCTAAGTTCAAGGAATGTTTTTAGTAATTGAAGTAATCATTATAAAAACTTCATAGGCTCTTAGGGAATTTTGATGACATTTTAGGGATGGGATACCATAAATCATGCTTCAAAAAACAATTGGGTACATGTTATAAGTTGTTTTAGGTTGTTTATATATTTTTTCTAATATCATGTTCTCAGAGTAGTAGTAACTATTTTCACAATGTAGTGATAGTTCATAGTTGTAAATGGTGTTCTTATTAGTCTAGGTGGAGGAAAATGTGACAAGTACAACATCTCAATGAATCTATAAATAAATGCATTTTTTCAATTGATGCAATATAATTAACCGAATCATGGAATGTTTTGAACACCTTGACCACCAAAAGAAGCTATTACTAAAATATGGGGGGTAAGTGATAATTACATGTCAATGAAAATTTATATTCCTCTACATGAATATAAATGTACCCTCTTACACTAGTTATGGGTTTAATAATGTAGTGTTCTACTATGTTTTAACACTAATATAGTATAGTATAATATTCTTGTACTAAATTTTCTCAACGTGTTTATCCTATTTCAACTCATAAATTCAAATAGACTGAAATTGAACCATGCTTCAATTAGACATGCATGTATTCCATGATTGTATGAAAAGATACAAGATGAAATTTGTACTACAAATTCCTTTGTATTTCCATGCATGGATTATCATTTCAATCTTCTCATTGAAAATATCACCATGTTCTTATCTAGACCTAAGTTTTATGAACTATGTTTTTAACCATTGGATTTGATCGATATCCTCAGGGATAGTGCCAATAATATGATAAGTATCTATATCAATTGCAAACTACTAGTAGCTATTAATAAGGAAAATCAATAATATTGTTATAGGGTTGCAATATGACTTTTAATGAAAATCAATCGTATTCTTATATGATTTCTATATCATTTTTGCTATGTTTGACCACACCTTGAGCTTGATTTTCAGTTGTTTTTTCTTTCTTCCTAATGAATAGGTAAGGAAATACAGACACAAACTCTAACATGGCCCAAATTAGGTAATGGATCTAAGGGCTCAAAACCTTAACCTAGATCCTTAACCTAGCCATTACTGTGACTATAAAATTCTCTCAAGGTCCCTCATTCAAATAAAATTGTCCATATTTTTACTCAAGCCATAATTCTGCTAAGATTCTCTTCAAGCTAGGAGCTATCCTATTCTTACTTATTGCTGAACAATTTGATATCCTCACCATGACATGTGCCCAAAATATTGTGAGATGAAATGATACCAACATATCGTTGCTTGGATAGTTGTAGGGGCCCGTTCATCAACATTATATCGAAGTGATTCTTCCCACTTATACTGTATCATTTGAATATAAAATAAAATAATTATTTGATTATTTACTTAATATATTTCCATGTGTCAGTTTTATTGAAGAATGCATCCATATTTTTATCCTATATTTTCTTCCTTTTATTTAGTTTGTAGTTATTTTTCACTGCTTTCCCTTTATTTTAAGTCTCTGAAAAGGATGGACATCCCTTTAGTAGGTACCTTTTGTCACAAGTGTGTGACAAAGCACACAAAAAATATTTTGGAGACCATACTAGGGAGGATTTATAATACTTCTCTAGGTGTGTCTAATATAATTTCCCTACCTATGTTTGAGTATTTTCTTGCTTAGATTAGCTCAGATTACTATATGTTTGTTTTTAGTTGAATTGTCGGTAAGTTCCCAATCCTAGAAGTCACTTGATCTTAAAATCCAAAGGTTATTCTTATATTTCTTGATTTTTTTTATTTCAGGTCACACATGTTTCGCCAATCATAGTTACCTAAGCCACACCTATCTGATCAAAACCAACAACTTGGGTCCCTTTGTCTATTTGATAAGAGTTACCTATTAAAAAAATAGTTTTATCGGTAGTTTACAACTTATTTTCCCTTCTTATTTGCCTAGTCAGTGTCGATTTTTCATTCCAATCATATTCACAATGTTAGTATATTGTCCCTTGGTCTGTTTTGGGTATGTTTGGAACCAGTTTTGAAGTTTTGGTAGAAGTGTGAACTAAACCGTGATGTGATGGTGAAAGAAGTGGCCAATCCCGAAGTTTGAGGTGAATATTAAGGAAAGCTAATCATTTTGATATAGTCCAACAAAAGGGTTGGTTGGTTAGTTATTTTTCCACTTACATTTATGGGATTGGGTAGTGGGCATGGATTGTAAAAGAAACCATTAGAGCTTATAATTATGTAATGGGTTGTGATTTTTTGGGTTAGCATTTTTTTAAGAAAGATTTTTTTTTCATCTGTTGAAGAGTAATGCGATGTTTTTGTCAAAAGATTAAGCTGAGCTGCAAGTATGATATCGATCTGCAGGTTATGTGTGTAGATATGATGTAATGGATATGATGAGAAATTTCTATAGGCTATGTGCACAAAACTAAAGAATTCAAGTTGTGATTCTATATAATAAACGAGCCCTTTTGTGGTTTTTCCCATCTTGGGTTTCCACGTTAAATCTTTATGTATACTATGTATGATTTGTTTGTTTGATGGTTTTCTATTATTTTCCAGTGAATGAATGAATAATTATGGATGAATTATTGAATGTAATAATAGAGTACTGGTTAATTATAATGTTCTGAATATGGTTATGCCATACATATTCCTCTAGTTCCTAAATTGTCGGAGATAGTTCTGTTGATTGTTGGTATGGAGAAGATCTCATTCGCCACTATGTCAACCTAGTTCCTACAGCTCTTATAGGTACCTTGGGTGAGACCTCATATTCTCTGTAGGTGTTTCCGATGGGGCTAAAACCCTTTCGGGCCATTATATTGGGTTTTGTTGGTATGATGTGGTATGGACCTGGGTTAGTATAATAGTGTCCCAATAAATGGGTATGTTTCCAGGATCAAGATCATGTGAGGGGGAATCATTTTGGTATCCTATGAATCCTGAAATAGAAGCATGCTTAGATCACAAGGAAATGAATTTTCTCAATAAGAAAATAGAGATTTGAGGATCACTCTATGAGAATGGTTGGGAATGTATGTCTACTATGATATTCCTGATATTTTATTCATTGAATTTCCTATTATGGTGTATGAGTGATTGGAAATACTGACGCTCCAAAAGAAAAATTCCAATGAGGTGAACCTAAGAGTTGGATAAATCATCTGATTCAACGACCGAAGTTTGTCAATAACAATATATCAAGGGTTATCAAATTTTGGGTTGATTGAATTTTAGAAGGGTACATCACTAAAATTGTTGTGGATACTATCAAGTAGGTTCTTTCGAGGCCCACGAGGTAGGTCCTGGAATCTTTAAAATCATGGATTAATATGTTGGTGTGTGGAAAAGGGATTTTGAGAATGAAATATGAAGAGTAAGCAATTGTATGTGGAGGGCATGGGTATTGATTCCAAGAAGGTATAGGGAGAATGCATGGGATAAGATTAGATATTCCAAGGGGAAGCAAGTGATAATGATGAAGAGCATGGCCACCTAAGGAGTGGTAAGATATTCTTGTCAAATAAAAGGAGAAGGACTATGACTGGGAGAGAGAGTTGTAGTGTGACTGGAAGGGGAGATTATGAGTTGGTGCCACAAATTGATGAGGACTCTTGTGAGAAAGAATAATATTACCACCTTATTTCAAAGGAAGAAGGGGATCGATATCTACACCATACCTGAGGACGTGGAACACCCATGACCCCACATACATCTCCAAAAACTAAGGTTAGACCCAAAAACTTATTGTATAATTTGAAAGTAAATCAAAATAGTAGTAATATCCAGAGTAGTGGTACACCTAATAATAAGATTCCTAGTAGTACACCACCAATTTTGATTCATCGGTGCCCCATAGGAATAAAATGGTTGGGGATGGAATGAAGTTACATGTATTTAATGGAAATGGATCAGAGGATCCAAAAAAACATCAGTTTCTTTATGAAGTCATGTAGACTATTAGACAAGTACATGATGAGGCCATAAAAAGGGCTCAAATGATCACGAACTTCAAAGGTCATGTGCTAGATTGGTACATGAATTTTTCTACTAATTCTATAGGACCTCTGCAAAAGACGTTATCCGAGATCAAGGAAGGATTGACGAATCAATTTAATAAGACAAAGTATGAGTCATAGTGCATCACATAGTTAAAGGAAATAAAACATTGACCGACTGAGTCAGTTTGGGAATTCGACCAGAGATTCAAAACTTTAATGGATAAGGTGATTTTTTGCATGTCTAATGTGAAACATAAGCAATGTTTTATAGCTGCACTACTGCCACACATACGAGTACCTTTAATGTAACAAAATATCATGTCTCATTGTGAGGAATTGGACTTCTCTAAGAAATTAGAAACTTCACAAGTTGGAGAAACTGGTGTCGGAATGGTACAAATTGAGTCGTAGTTCTCCAACCCGTCATTACAAATTCAAGACAACAAGAAAGGAAAAGAGGTTGATGAAGATATTTGGTGTACCATATGTAGGATGGAAGGACATCACAAGGATTAAGGCCTGGATTTACATGATTATTTTTTCTACTGGAGCACTAAACCCACTTATCCAATCAGGAATTCCATGGTGCAAAGTCTTCCAAATGTGAGGACACCAATCATAAGAATTATTTTATCTGCAGAACATAGTAAGTAGTCCTACAAGTGTTTATTGTAAATTATGTTGATTTGTGGGGAAAAATGAAAAGTACTACCGAGCGAATGAACAGTCGATACTTACCTGATGAAGGGTGATAATCAAATCTAAGCTAAAAGAGAAAATGCATAGTATAATCACCCTAGGAACATATTATGTGGATGGGGACGAAGAGGCCAATTATTCTATTATAATTGTGGTCAACCGGGACACTATGTTGGAGACTGAATAAATATGATGATGACATGATCTTGTTGTAAAGTGTTGGAACACGCCATTGAATATTGACACAACTTATTGCTAATGGAAATTGAAAACTACTCAAAATCAAAATGAGTTCCAGAATGCAAATCAGAATGTCCAGAATATTACAGCTGAGCCAAGGGACAACCCACCGACTGTCGTTGTTGTGACCAAAGGAGGAGTTGTGATAGGAGAAGATAAAGTAAGTCATATGCCATATTCAATAATCCGAATAGCAACACAATGAAATGTACATTTTGATGCTTATAAAGAGAAAGGGGTCTTTCTTTAGTCCCAAAATGAGTTTATGGGATGAAACAATGGAGCTTCAATGTTGAATGCTCCACCAGTGTTCGATGAGGAGCATGTCTATGACATGCCTCCCAACTTTAACTGATCAATTCCAAAGAGTTCGACGGGAGAGGTAAGTACTTAGAAAAAATTATTGAGAAGTTGTTTGGCCTTAGTTAAAGATGAAAATTTATTGGCGGATTTATCTAGCTTATGAGAATAACCTAAAGAAAATATCTGACCATAAAGGGATGTTAACCACATTCAGAAATGGAGAAATATTGGGTGAGAGCTTTGCATGAAAGATCAAAATAGACATTATAATATGTATTTAATCATATTGAATATAGGATTAGATGTCAACATTATAACAAAGGAGACTTAAGAAAGTATGGGGAAAGCCAAACTAGTGTGGTTCCTAGTTCAGCTGAGGTTGGAAAATGAATTGAAGGTTCTTCCAGTCAGTTAACTACCAAGAGTTCCTGTCGAAGTATAAGGGATCCAAATGTATGCATAATTTGAATTAATAAATATTGTAGATGATATGAATCCATATTCAACACTCCTTGATATAGAATGGGCCATTGATAACATACCATCATCAAATTCAAGAAGCATATTTTGTCATTTGAAGATTAAAAAATGAGAGTGGCTAGACCCTTAGATCCGATGGAGGGAAAATGATATGTGGAACCTGTCTGGGGGGGATATTATGAGGGATATTTGGATAATATCGACAACATATCTTCTCAACTAGAATATTGTATTGATTCGTTAGCTTACGGTAATCTGAGCTGGAAGAGAATCATCTCATTTTTGTTTGATTCAAGAGAAGTGTTGGAAAATTGGTAGAATCGTCTATACAAAGCCCTATATGGAGATATGATTGCATCACAAAGTCTTTACAATGGGTGGGAAATGAGGTATGTGATTTTCCTTCCTATGAAGGATTACCTAAGTTGGATGCATTTCTTATTGAATTTGAAATTAAGGTACCAAAGGAATAGCGACTGTTGGATTTAGATGTGGCTTTGAAGGATACTACAACAACATGGTGGGTTGTTCATAAACAATCTATCTCAGTATGGTCATAGTGATGACGATTGTTAGAGATCCACTTTGGTGAAGGAGTTCCCTATATTAGAGAAAAGTATACAAGGATGATAAGTCCTATTGATCATATCAATGATTGTATTGCAGCTTGGAAAGTGGTACCAAAGCATGAGTGAGTACATATGTTTTTACACACGCTAGATATGATACCATGAAATTGGTACACATAACTCAAACTGTGATAGGGGACTGCATACTAGAATGAGATTTCCAATGGTTTTAAGCATATTTTTAGCTATGCTGATGAGAGTCTCTCGATAAACACAACTTTGCAAGCTATCACGGCTAATATTTATGAAGAAATTTGTGTACCTGTGTTGACTCTGCCCCAGTGAAATGCCAAAGTACAGAATCTAATGGAGTGTTATAATATTTCAGGAGAACATGAGGATGAAAATACACGAGACATTCACATCCAAAAAATATGAATGTGTCCAAGATTTGGAGGGATCAGGTACATCATCTGGCAAATTATTGAAGCTCCTAAAGATTAAGAAGGTAAATATTAATTCCCATGAAAATCCAAAGTTTGAAAATATTAGTGATTATTGGGATGATGAAACCGTCGAGAAAATTACTTGGTGGATGAGTTTCAAGATCTATTCCTGAAAAAATTCTCTGAGATGAAGGGAATTGTTGGAGACTTGGGTGAGATGAATATTTAATTAAAATACGATGCTAAGCTAGCAAATCATATACCTTATCGATTGAACCCAAGGTATAAAGAAAAGGTGAAAGAAGACCTCAGCAAGATGTTTGATGCAGGAATTATTGAACCTATAAAATAAATAGAGTGGATTATCCCTATGGTTGTTCCGGATAAGAAAACTGGGGAAGTTCATTGTTATAGCTGATTTTACCACACTTGGTATATCATGTTTTTGGCCTATCCTTGTCCCTATGAAAACTATTTGGACCCCCTTTTCTTAGTATAACTTTGATTCTCTAGAGAATCCCCTTCAAAATTCATGTTTATGGGTATATGTAGGTTAACATCTTACGTACCGCGTGTACATGCATATTTCTCCACTATAACCTGCGTACATCTAGAAATGTGCTCAAAACAAAAATATTTGTATTTTTCCTTCATCAAGTAACAAATAGCTTGACTCTTGGCCTTCCATATTTTGCAATTTATTTTGGTTATTAATCACCTCCAAGGGAGATATGGTTGCAATGATAAGGTTAATATACTTGAACCTTCTTGGTCTCCAGATCCTTTAATGAGTCCTAAATAAATGCATGATACCTCTGTATGTATATCTCTCACCTACTAGAGAGATATATATGGAATGAATATACAAAAACACGTGCCATGAATGATAATGTGTTGTAGGCCCACACCATGCATAAATTGTATGTCCATGCTCCAAGTTCTATAGCATTCAAGTGGAGTATGAGTGACATGAGTAGGTTTTGTTCACTATAAATGAGCTTTAAGGTCTAAACATGGTTAGGGTAAAGCAAGTTTCTTAAACCATAAATGAAACCTTTTAGAATAATCATATCATGAGATAGGAAAAAGTTTGGGATTTAGGTCTTAAACACCCCTTTTCAGGTTTGAATACCCTAACCAAACCATAACACAATCCCTCTCTAAGGCGTATTTAGCATCAAATTTAGATGTGGATGCAAATAGGAGATTTATCACACTAAGGATGAATTGTAGGGTCTTAAATATGGTCGATGATAGAACCTAACAAAACTTATAGCAAACATTATCAAGCTCAAGCTTCATGAATAAAAACCTATACACATTGAGATAATGCAATTTTTGCAATTAGGTGTCAACAATGGAAATACCTATATCATGAAGTTGTGGGTAGTGTTACCACATGGTATTTTACCAAAAATGGTTGCAAGATCTAGCGAAATTCTATTCTATTACTCGATTCGAAATCTACGCCTCAGATAGGGATTCACCATGTGTCCATAAAATCCTCTAGGAGACGAGTTGCAAATAGACATAAAATGATGACCGAGGATTGGATTGACACACCATTATATCTAATATTTAAATTGTGACATCAAAATAATTCTAGGGGTGCCTCTCTCACATGCATCTGTGGTTGAATCTTGTTATATTTAATGATTTAAGAAACCTAGTTTTTTCTTAGTAAGACACAATTCAATTT
Organism: Pseudotsuga menziesii; assembly: GCA_001517045.1. Taxonomy (NCBI): domain Eukaryota; kingdom Viridiplantae; phylum Streptophyta; class Pinopsida; order Pinales; family Pinaceae; genus Pseudotsuga; species Pseudotsuga menziesii. The sequence continues at coordinate 15,378 of LPNX010297163.1, read as the reverse complement.
TTTCACTAAGGGGTCAACATAAAAAATAACTCTACTATGAGGTCATGGAGAGTGTATCCAAGTGGGAACTTCCCAAACACACTTGTATGATCTCACATAACTCAATTCTGCTGTCTAGTTCAAATTCTATGCCCCGTGAAGGGATTCACCACGTGTCCCTAAAAGCCTCTAGGTGGCGAGTTGAAACTAGCCATAAAATGATGAACGTGGCTTGGATTGAAAAATAGTTGAACATATTGTAATTGTGATATCAAAATAATGTTAGTTTTTCCTCTCTCACATGGGTCGATGGCCTGGAGTTCATCCTATTCTATGATTTCAGAAACCAGGGTTTCACTAGTAAGTTACAATGTAATTTTTGTAAAAAGGGGTCAACATTGGAAATAACTATACTATTAGGTCATGTGTATCATAATGACATGGAATAATATCAAGAACGCTTTCAATATCTCACAAAACTCAATTCTATTTCCCAATTCAAATTTTATTGCCTGGGCAAGGAGTCATCATCTTTACCTAAAAGCATCTAGGAGGCGAGTATTGTGTTAATGTTAAATCAATCATAGGGATATTTAATCAAATTTGGTTTGTTGTAAGTACTAAAACCCACAATACATGACTGTTACCTCTATGACCCACATATATAAAGAGATAGGTGGTAAAAAGGTATGCCAAGACTCATATTACTTCAAAGGAACACCAATGGAATAATACAATCCCAAATGCGACACAAAAACACAGAGAAACAAAGAGAAAATCAAATACATTATGCACCTAAACCCCAATAAAAAGGAAAGTCCCTAGTGTAGTCACCAATTTTTTTACGCAGTACATTTCCTATGGCTTGGGGTGTACCACAACAAAAAGTATGACAGTAGAAATCAATCCACTTCGAATATGCTAAAGAGATAAACAAGTCTAACACTAAGGGATGGGAAGCATACCTTATTCCAGAAATTCATAGAAGATCATCGTTGAGATTTCAATCACACTTGCACCTACATTTCATTCTCAACAACAACGAAACATACATGCATGATAGATATTAAGTGTTAGAAGCTACTCTAGCATATACAAATCCAATATATAATCAAGGAAAATACATTCATGGATACAAATATTCATAATTACACATATAATGGATGAGAATGGATATTTTTATTAAATGTAAACAAAGATACAAATGACAACCTCTGTTGCCACCTTGTTGAAATCAAGAAATGGAATCCTCCACTCAGGCCTCCACCACTTCAATCCTCCATATGAAGGAAATATCAAAAGAAAAAAAGGAAATATTGGGAAAGAGAACCAATGGTTGATCCAAGGATCAAGGGATGCATACTCAAGTATGCAAGAATGGGGCACAAATCCACTATAGTCTCTTTTCTCTCACAAGTTCTCCTCCTCTTCAATGCTTCCAAATAGCTTAATATATAGCCCGTCAATGAGAATTAACGATATATACTCTCATATGAATTGCAAAATATGAGAGTATATATGTGATCAACGTTTAAGATGAGAGAAGGCCATTAATATCCAACTAAATATCGTGTACTTAATTCAAATAAATTGTGAACCATACCACATTGTACAAGATATGATACATGATCAAAATCTAAGGGAATTAACTCAGCAATTGCATGTTGATCAAGTGGAAGTGATATGCGATCCCAAGCATTAAAATTCAATGATTCACACCCATCCTAGTCACCATTGCTACATGGGGGGGGAAGAAAGCAATTTTTCTGGTCCATATTTAAAATACAAGGTTGTTGCAGCTTCAAATTGAATTAAATATGCAAGTCACAGTCACAGTCTTGCATTTCCATGCATGTTTATGTGTGATTTGGCACACACCCATGTCAAAATGCACCTGATAAAGGGTTGTGTAACCTTAGAAGAGTTTATAAATAAAAGGAAAACAAAGCAAATAAAATTGTAAACTAAATAAAAGCAGGAAAATATAAAAAGAATCTAAACTAATAACATGAGCATATTCATTGTATCAATGCTTTTGGATGAACATATTCTTCAATAAAAAGTTCACATGCAAACGCATCATGTAAAGAATCGAATAATATATATTAATTTTTGTATTAAATGAGAGAGTACAAGGGGAAGAATAACCTCAAAGTGCAGTGGAATGTACCCCTATATATGTTCAAGGGAGGATCCATTGGTATCCTGTTGATATCGCAATAATTTTTCCACACGACATGATGTAGATATCAAATAGGTGAGACAAGAGCAAGAAAAGGTTGGATCCAATCTCAAGGGGGATCTCGGTAGAATGACAACTTGAGAGAAAAGGTGGAGAATTGTGTTGAATGAGGGACCTTGAGGTTTCCTTTATAGGAACAGACAAGGGATTTAGGATAAGGATCTAGCTTAGATGTTTATCCCAAATACATAACATAACTTGGGCCATGCCGATATTTTTTCCAAAACTAGTTTCTTTTTCGTTAGGAACAAAGCAGAAACAACTGAAAATCAAAATCGGAGCAAGGTCGCACTTATTTGGAGGATTTGTGCAACTTGGGTGGCTTATATCGAAGGAAATTAATCAAATTGGGTTGCCTCTTTTGAGCAAAAATTTGTCACCTGTTTTTAGAATGACTCCAAGTTTGAGGGTTTTCATTTTTTTGCTTTTTTATTGCTTTCTCAAGTTCTTTTGGATATAAATAAGCTAGAATGATGACATATGAGAGTGACTGGGTTGATGACTTGGCATGTGATAAAATTTGGTTATTAACAAATGTGAAATATTTACATCAACCACCTCCCAAAAAAAATCTAAACATAACTTTTATTATGGATTTTGCTCACATAGTTGATTCCTCTATGATTACTGATGTGCACCACCTGGCTATAGATTAATCATATTGAATAGTAGAATCAATAGATAATTTCAATTCCTCTCTACTTAGGGTTATTTTGACACATGCACCAACTCTATAATGCTCTCCTTTACTATGGATAGTCTCAAAATTGTTCCACATATTTGGTGTCCTATTATTTTTATGCAATTAACACAACCATTGAAATATGCAGGCATTTTTTAACTAACCAACACATCCATCAAACCAAATCCAGTGTCAATCCATATGCATTCTCCTCCTCTTCAAGTGATCGTAGAACATAAGGAATAAATGGCATACATAATGGACGTCATGGAACCTATCATCACTTATGTAGAAGTGATATTCCTTCATAAATTATCGATGCTCTTCATTTCTATTTGGGACATGCATGTATTTGATATAGACCATCAAGGAAACTTGATCATGATGTTAATATTAAATTTGAATAACATTTTGGGGTTGTAATGTGTAGTTCTCAGAAAAATAGACCACTAAAGTATAGTACCATAAGGAAATGTATATTTGCAAATTCTCAACTACTCATCCTACCATTGATCCATGTGGTCATTCTAAACATATTGTTGTGTATTTTCAATAAATTCCTTGATCAAGTTCCTAACTTGTACCTGGTAGCACAAAATGATCTCAACATAAGTTATGTTTTTAAGGATTGAAAGATGATAGAAAAGAAAACTTAGAGATAGATAATGATCTAAGATGTCACCAACTGTATATTTTTTCTTTCTTTCCCAAGGCCTATTTCATAGGTGATGTATTTGAAAATCTTCATGTCTATAACCATATTACCAAATTCACTATCTCTACTCTCGTGAATACATTGGATCAATGATGTCATTCCACCACAGTTGGAGCATGTCCCATCTAAAAAATCTTTTGTGTAGTATGTTTACCTCTCTAACCTATGACACATGATGGTATGAATGAATTCTCTTAAGGAAGTTAGTCATATTATCATGGAGAAATCCTTCACATGGTTAGTATACAACACACGAAGAATGTACAAAAATGTGTCAAAGAATTATTCATATTCTACATAATATCTACCAAAAGTGTTAGGAAGATTATTTATTCTAACATACCAAGGCTTGCATTTCTCAAAATATGTTTTCCTACAGTTCAATTCTCTATGTTCATTCTTGAATTTCTTGTATAATTCCATTTGTGTTATGTCAAGAAGTTGTTTAATGTGTAGTTCACAATCCTTTGAAGCCCATCTAAACTTTAGTACATCCTTCCGGTTAAAGAAGGCCAAGTGTTATCATGCTAAAAACTATGCTTTAACCCCTTTATTGCATAAATTAGCTTCATGTTGTAGCATGGAAACCTACCAATGAAAGCCCAAAAATATGTATGGGTGGTTGCTTTAAAATTTTATATTCTAATAGAATACCTACGGAACATTTTGACATTCAAAATAAAAATTTTGGATGTAGGATTGAGAGAATGAAGGACCCTGGTGTTCCTTTTTATGATTGCTTGTGATAGCACACAACGATCTGCACTGTGATCCTTCGAAAAAGTTTTATTACCAATTTTGCTAAAGGCATCCACTAAGATTTTAACAATATGAGAACTTGGTCCATAATTGGTTATCATCTTTATCCCTAAATTTCTCATCACAATAGTCATAAACTTGGGTAATAACAATGATAAAATCATCTACATTTATTTACCTCACATTTATAATCAAAATATATATTTATTATATGTTGAGTTTGATACACAATACTATGTTTATATAATGTACCTTCAAGGGAACTAACAAGACTTTCATCTAATGATATATGTCTCAGATTCTTCGACATGTACTTTATAACAGAGGTAAAGGGGGTGGAAGTGTAACATGTACAACATCAACTGGTTGCTCTGGCATTACAAAGGGATATTTTTGTCCTTCAACCTCTTGGAGATCCTCTTAGATGATCTCAATAACATTTGCTTCTTCAACAATATGTTCTAGAAAACACATTGGAGGAAATTTCAACTCAAAATGGGCCTTTTAACCATAATTCAAATTCCATGTAATAATATGTTAGCTAATCAAATTGCTTTAAATTTGAAATACCGTATAGGTCTTAAACAATTTTTTAATATAAATTTGGGCATAGGTATCATAAAAAAATAATTTTTTTCTCGTATTTTTGACATATCTCCCTACGGTTTTACTCAAATTTCGTTGGATGCAAAATTAAATTCCGCATCCAACGAGTACCCACTCGACATACTTTTGACGGACCCCACTACCCCAAAAATAAGAAATACCTGGAAAAAAAAAACATGATGATGTGTCATCATCATGTTTTTTTCAGGTATTTCTTGTTTTTGGGGTAGTGGGGTCCGTCAAAAGTATGTCGAGTGGGTACTCGTTGGATGCAGAATTTAATCTTGCATCCAACGAGCTCTCCCGATCGAAATTTGAGTAAAATCACATGGAGATATGTCGAAAATATGAACAAAAAAATAGTTTTTTCTTTTCTTCCTCTAATATTAATAAATATTATTTTATTATTTTAACTATTATTTTATTATTTTTCTAAGAAGTCCCATTTTGAGTTGAAAATTCCTCTAATGCCTCTCTAAATTCATCACTTGCATAACCATGAGAGATCAAATCAGTAACTGGGTTTTTATATGGAGATTAATTAGTTTGAGGTTGGCTTGATGAGGGAATTGAAACAACGCCCCCCCCCCCCAGATGACCATTTGTGTTTTACTTCTTGATTATTTCCATGGGGTGATTGTTTCTCAATTTTTATGGAAATTGAACACGGATGTGAGTGAGGATAGAAGAAGCAAAGATGTGGCAGATAGATCACATGCATTTTTTGGCTCAACGCATGTTGAGAACATAGCTTTATGAGGGCAGGTGGGATTGAATTTGGTCTTATGTGTTGTTTTGTGCATACGATATCCCATATTTTCAACGATACGATCATGAGGCAGAATGATATGAGAGCTATAAATGGGGTTACAATAATTGGGTGGTCAAGGAGGAATGTAATTATGGGGACTGGTGTGGTGAGTACTGGGATCTCGAGTATGGAGTGGAAATCCTTATCTGTCATTATGGAGGCTCCCTCCTACACAGTATTTGTTTCTTTTGGCTAGGTGTGGGTATAAATGGTCAAGGTGGGTCTACATGTAGTTTGTAAGTGGTGATTCCACATTTCTGTTGAGTTTTGTAAATGGTCATAATGAGCTTGATGTAGTCTTTGGTATTAAGATGGAACAAGGTGGGGAGTCAGTAGGTGCATAGAAAATAAGAAAGTTGTGGGAAATTTGTGAGTAGACGAGAGAAGTGTAGGCAACTTAACATTACTACGCCTCCATTTTTCCTTCAATTAGAGAAAATATACAAGTAATGGAGGATGGAGTTTGGCGTGAGGTCCTAGAAAATTCTCCATCCTTGGACTTGACAGTTCTACAAAATTGGATACAAGACTCGGGTTCCATGAGGACTTGACAGAATCTATATGAAAAAATGGTTACTTTATATTGGGTAACCAAAGGTAACATGAGTCGTGTTTTATTAGAGAGGGGGGAGAAGTAGGGGGGTGATGAATTCCCGGTGGCTTTATGGAAGGAACTATATTCAAACACTTTCCTCTTCCACATGAATATCGACGCGGTGGGGAAAGAGGTTGGCATCCGTTATCTTCTGTAGATGGGTTAGTTTTCTCTTGTTCCGGGATGTGTCGAAGAATGATGAGAATATGATGGGTGACTTGGGTGGTGATGGAAAGACTCCTCCATTCTCAATGTAGTTGGAGTTATGATGGTTCTGCAGGTAGTCATTTATCTCAGTAGGCCCTATTTTTTTGTTTATATTTCCTGGGCTTAGTTTCAACTGGTAGGGTGGGAATATTTTTGTTGGGAAGGGGATATCTTTATGGAACTCTAGTCACTAAGAGCATAGTTTGGAATGTTATTGGGGTAAGGTATGAATATAAGAAAGAATGTATATTATTTTTTTTCCTTCAAGGGAGCGGCCCTAGGGAACAATTTGGTTTTTTTATTCTCAACCTATTTCAATGTTTCTTCAAACTGATAACAAGGAATACAAAAGACAACCTATTGTAATATTTTGTATGATATGTTAATATAATTTCCACTTATTTTTTGGAAACTGAGGGATTCTCTGGTGAATTCTTTGGTGTTTCTTGTTGTGGATTGGTATGAAGAACTACAACATCATCTATAATTGGGATTAGATAAGTGTCCATGGAATGATTATGATTGATCATGTCCAATATTTTATTTTCTCTACTTTATTCAATGATTTCTTAAGGCTTCTTCTTCTTTGCTAGTTTTTTTACTTGCTTATGTATATTCCCCATCACCGCAATGATCAATTGAATGAAAATTGTCTTTGTTTATCCTCAATTGTAAGAAAATGATAGATGAAAATTTCCTTTGGAGCTCCTCAATTTTAAGCTAATGAATGATGGAGAGAGTTTTTGGTTCTCTTGAAATAGATATTCTTCAAGCTTGCTAATGTTTTTCCTCAATTGTAAGTATATTTCATCACCACAATGATCAAAGAGGAAATTTTATCTTTTGTGCTCCTAAGTTATAAGAAAATTAATGTTGAAGATTGTCCTTGGTACTCTTCAATTAGTGATTCTTCAAGCTTGTTGATTTTCTTTCCCAACGTGAATATACACCATCACCACAATGGTCAAGGAGGAGAAATTATCTTTTATGCTCATTAATTATAAGAAAATGAATGTTGAAGATTTCACTTGGTGCTATTCAGTTAGATATTCTTCAAGTTTGTTGATTTTCTTCTTCAATTGTGAATATAACCCATAACCTCAATGATCAATTATAACAATTGTCTTTTTTGCTCCTCAATTATAAGCAAATGAATGATGGTGATTGTCTTTTGTGTTGTTCAAGTGGAGAGTTCTTGGTCTCCTTGATAAAAAACCAGTAGACAACTGTAATATGCTTTTCTATTTTCGGGTGACTATCAGATAAGAAAACTAAACATTTTTACAAAAACAAAACATTGAGAGAAACCTCTTGCAATAAATAATGAAAATGCATGATATTACATAAATAACAGAACACGGAAGGAATTTATTGATCGTAGTCCACTTCAAGGGGGAAACCTCCTTTGAGAAATCTCAATACAAATAACTCATGGATCCTTCATTTCCCTCAACACGTACTTATATACTAAGTCTAATCTAAACAACTATTACTCCCCATGAATGTGGAATAATACAATATACTCATGGGATGACTTACAAATCATATGCATCCAACAAAAATATACTAACAAAGTAAAGAGAAGGATTGACAGAGGTTCCTAACATCCCCTCCCTCTAAGAAAAGCTTTGTCCTCAAAGCTTTAGATGTAGAAATTGTTGTTGAATCTGAAGGAGTGGTTCCCATATAGCATCCTCTGGTTGCATATCATGCCACTAAAATAATACCACTGTGATGGATCAAGAGAGAATTTGATGAGTGTGTCTATTGAGGATGGCCTCTAGCTCCAAAATCATGGATCCTTCATTATCCAATTCTGGTAAAATAGTTTTTTCTATGATGTTGGTGCCAATAATTTTCTTAAGACAAGAGACATGAAATATAGGGCGAACGCAAAAATAAGGAGGAAGTTCCAATTTATAAGCATCAGACCCAATCTTCTAGAGAACCTCATATGGCTCATACAAATTTGGAGCTAGATTATGACACCCTTTGATTTTCAAGGAGTATTGCTTGTAAGGATGTAGACGAAAAAAACCATATCATCGACTTGAAACGTGTGCTCAAAATGGTGTTGATCGACTTGTTGTTTCATTTGGTTTCTTTCCATGTGAATATTTTCCTATAAAATGTGAAGAAGCTAATCTCGATTTCAGAGAACCGTGTCAACTTCCTGAACTAGTGAACTATTGTAGGTGTATGGAAGGCTAAGTGGTGGATAATGACCATAGAATACATATGGAGTCATTTTAGATGCACTGTGGCAGGAGGTATTGTACCACCACTCTGCGAGAGGGATTTAATTTTCCCACTAATGTTGTTGGTCAGATCAGGTGAAGAAATGATGATAAGTTTCTAAAAATTTGTTGATAAATTTAGTTTGACCATCTGTTTGTGGGTGATATCTTGAAATCATCTTCAATTTGGTGCCAATGTGACGAAATAGTCCTGTCCAAAAATGACTTGTGAAGGTTGCATCACTATCTGAGACAGTGGAAGAAGGGATTCCATGAAGACAGAATATATGGTCCATGAAAGTTTGTGCGACAAGGGAGGTGGTATATGGATGGTTGATGGAACAAAAAAGACTATATTTGGAGATTTGATCAACCACAACCAATATCATTGCCTTCCTTTTATATTTTGGGATCCCTTCAATGAAATCCATCGAAATATATGTCCAAATCCATGTACATATGGGAAAGGGTTCAAGTAATCTTAGAAGGAGTGTTGGTTCACCCTTGTGGCGCTTCCAAGTATCACATTCAACCACCATATGTTGAATTTCCCTTTTCATTTCCTTCCAAAAGAAGTTACAACGTGCATGTTCATACATTTTGAGGAAACCAGAGTGCCATTCCGATGGACAAGCATAGAGTTCATAGAATATATCATGGCTAATATGTGTGCTTTAGGGAAGCACCAGATGACCCTTGTATCTCATAAAAGCACTATCCTAATATTAATGTGGTACATCGAAAGGGTTATTGGCAAATCATTGGATGATTTCATATAATGAAGAGTCATTGACATAGCCTTGCTGAACAAATTGCAACCAATTTGGAATAGGCATAGAAATAGCTAAAAGAGAAACGTGGTCATCAAACATGCGAGAAAGAGAATATGCCACAAGATTGTCCTTACCCTTCTTGTAAGTGATCTCAAATTCATAACCCGTTATTTTTCTAACCCATTTATGTTTTTTATGGATGACACCCATTGTTCCAAGAAATATTTTAGACTCTAGTGATCAGTCTTAATGCTGAAATGATTTCCTAATAGGCATGGCCACCACTTCTGTACTGCATGCAAAATAGTCATCATTTCCTTCTCATATGTATAGGAGGATAAATTCTTACTGAAAAGGGATTTTTTGGTGAACACAAGGGGATGTTCATATTGAAGGAGAACAACACCAATTCCATTGTCACAAGAATCACTCTCAATAATTAAGGGCTTGGAAAAATCAGGCATAGCTAGAAAAGGTGTGGTACACATAGCTTGTTTCAGTTTTTCACACTACTACATTTTGACCAAAAATCCGACGGCCGTCATGTCGGATTTTCGACACTTCCCCGTCGCATGTACGACACTTTGGTTTTTTTTGAAGCGTCGGAAACTTGTCATCGGTTAAGCGACACTTAAGCAACCGTCGCTTAAGCGACACTTAGTTAACCGTCGCTTGAATTTAACTCGTCGATTATCCGACACTTATTAAGCGACAATGACAAATTTTTAAAAACTTTTAGACCCACTAGGCGTCGGATAAGCGACACTTACAAGCGTCGGTGAAAGACTACGCGTCGGATAAGCGACACTTATAAGCGTCGCATAAGCGACGACTGTTTTTTTTTTTTTAAATAATTGTAAACTGTCGGATAAGCGACACTTATAAGCGTCGCTTAAGCGACGACTGTTAATTTTTTTTTTTTAAATTAATTGTAAATTGCTATTGATTGGGGTGGCGACATATGTTTAAAGTTTAAAGTTTTAAATGTCGAATGTTTAATGCATTGGGGGTGGCGGCATTAGTATTATATCTATTGATTATGTCGAGGTATTATAATATTGGAATGTGGTGTGAAGAACAACCTGGTTGGTTACTCAACGAGTTGCAAGATATTCTATATATCTCATTTAATGGGGTATTCTTTATTGTTTTTTAAACTTAAAGTGGGGCAAACAGGGAGCTTCGTGAGCTGTTCCTGACTGTCATTTACGCATCCTGCACACTATCCTTTAAGCCAGCCAGGCTTGTGAGGAAGTAAATTTGAGTAGCTTCAAGCAGGAGTATTTCCCAAGAAACATTCTATTTCAGAATGGGTTGAATACTCCCACACAAAGAAAACCATAAATGCTTTAAGATTGCACTCGCAACCAAACAAATAACCGTTACAATCTCCTGCCCTGGATATACTTATATGGAAGCCAAGCTCTGTTACAATTGTTACAGCAACTCGTTATAAAATGGTAACATAAGAACCAAGAATTGGGTGGAAGAGGATCAAACTAAATGCCAAGTGAAACAAAAATGCAATTTTTTTATTCCTGGTATCAAGAGAACATCATATGTTTTTATGAGAATATACAAACACTCCAAGCCTACCAGAAACCCACACTGTTGGAGACAGCCCAATGAAGTTTAGGAAATACAAATTGTTCACCAACTAAATCATTATTGAATTTTCCCTGATTTCGTCCACACCATAGATGAATATTTTGTTAAAATCCGCCAACACCATAGATGAATATTATGTTAAAATCCATTTTTTGGAATTATTGTAACTAGTGTAATGGAGTTTTTTTAAGAAGACTGAAGGATGATGACAGTCTATAACCATGAAATCAGTCACAGGACTTATCCGTGCTTAGTTACTCCAAAATTTTATATACAGAGTAAGTGCAGACGATCTTGCATGCTGCTTGAAGAACATTAGTCATTAAGCACTATTTTGATTTCCTATGAAAAAAAATTCACCAAATACAATCATGACCTCATTTTCCAGGACCATACTCTGCTTTTCTGATATATTGGTTTTTCAGCTTTAAACGGAGTAGTCTCTCCCTTCGATATATAGACAAAAAAATTTAACATGAAAACCAATGATACTTGTCATGGGTAGTTCCTAAG